>CAHIKZ030000129.1:542500-545000 GCA_903632075.3 Acanthosepion pharaonis | reverse complement strand
ATTCACGTTAACCAGAATATCTCTTTTTTCACATTCCTTTTGACTCTTTCTATAAGTAAATTTTATCATCCTTTCATTTTGTTTATTTGTTTGTTTGTTTGTTTGTTTGTTTGTTTGTTTGTTTTTTCTTTCTTTCTTTCTTTCTTTCTTTCTTTAACCTCCTCTTTTTTTCCTCTTCACTATTTCTATTCAATTAATCCTTTCATATCTCTTTTTTGTTTGTTTGTTTGTTTGTTTGTTTGTTTGTTTCCTTTTTTTTCTTCTGTAACTCTTTCTATAAGTAAATTTTATTTTCATCCTTTCATTTCTGTTTTTTTTTTCATTTGTTTATTTGTTTGTTTGTTTGTTTGTTTGTTTCTTTCTTTCTTTCTTTCTTTCTTTCTTTCTTTCTTCTGTAACCTCGTTCTATTCTATTCACGTTAACCAGAATATCTCTTTTTTCACATTCCTTTTGACTCTTTCTATAAGTAAATTTTATCATCCTTTCATTTTTCACATTTATTTGTTTGTTTGTTTAATTTCTTTTTGTTTGTTTTTCTTTTTATTTTTCATTTCTTTTCACGTTATCCAGAATATTTTCTTTTTCATTTCTTTTTTTTTTCTGTAACCTTATTCATTCTATTCGTTTCATTTTGTTTATTTGTTTTTTTGTTTTTTTATCCTGTTTAATCGTTTTTATTTTTTGAAAATTCTTTCTTCATTGTTGGTTTCTTTCATTCAATTTCTGAAAATTTTTCTATTCTATTGTTTGTATCTCTTTTTCAAATCCTTTTGACTCCTATAAGAACCTTCGGATTTGGCGGTTTAAGGACAATTTCACATTGAGTAAACCAGAACCTGATGTCTTTACGCTGTATAAACTTTTTTTCTTCCTTTTGTCTTTTCATAAGTAATTATTCTGTTTCTATTCTATTTAGGGTTGTTTGTTATTTTGTTTGTTTCTTTCTTTTTTCACATTCCTTTCACGTTAACCAGACTCCTTTTTTCATAAGAAATTTTATCATCCTTTCATTTTGTTTATTTTTGTTTGTTTGTTTGTTTGTTTGTTTGTTTTTCTTTTTCATTTTTCTTTTCTTTCTTTCTTCTCCGTGGGTTTCGTTCTATTCAATGAACCAGAATATCTCTTTTTTCCACATTCCTTTTGACTCTTTCTATAACCCTTATCATCCTTCATTTATTTTGTTTGTTTGTTTGTTTGTTTTGTTTGTTCATTAGCCAATGTTTCCCTCTACCTTTCTTTCTTTTCTTTCCTGAATATTATTTTCTTTCAATTCAAATTAACAAACCTTTTTTTTAATCATTTGTTTGAATACATATAAGTAAATTTTTCATTTTCTTTTTATATTTCAATTTTTGTTTGTTTGTTTTCGTTTTTTTGTTTTCAATTGTTTGTTTGTTTGTTTCGTTTCTTTAGACTTTTTTACACAAATTTGTCTTCTTTACATAAAATCGAATTTCTATAAGTAAATCATCCTTTCATTTTGTTTCCCTGAATCATTTTTTGTTTGTTTTGTTTCTTTCTTTCTTTTCTTTCTTCTCTTTGCTCCAAACCTTCTGTAACCTCTTTCTATTCTATTCAAAAAAAATATCCGTTTTCACATTTTTTTTGACCTCTTTCTATAAGTAAATTCCTTTCATTTATACACACACACACACACACACACACACACACACACACACACACACACACACACATACATATATATATATGGAAAAATTCTTATCAAACATCATATTTTTATGGAATAATTTTTTGTTGAACCATTTTAACTGATGATGACATTATGCTTTTCGAAAGCAATAATCAACATGGTAATTTTTCTCTTCCTTTAATAATAATAATACTAAAGACATTGTGAATATGAGAGGGTCCTATCGAAAATAAACAGACAAAGCTTGTCTAAATTATTTAATGACACATGTCTTTATATATATATATATATATATATATATATATATATATATATGTGTGTGTGTGTGTGTGTGTGTGTGTGTGTAAAGACAGAAAAGTTTCGTGTAAGAGAAAAAGGAACAATATTTCGGACAGAGATCGTTAAAATAAAATAGGTGAAAAAATACATATCTACTTCAGAGGTAAGAAGATATAGAGAATACTATAAAAGATTTTTGAATTTTATTTATTTATTTTTTTTTTTACGAATAAGAGGGAGTATGATTGGGTCCAATCAATGTAGATATTTATTGAATATGATCGAGTGCTTTCAAGCAGAGTTTCCGTGATCCGCGGTTATGTGCTTATATACCCTGCTATCATACATTCAAATACACTTTAAAAACCGACTTTGATGATGATTCGTTATGCCGACATCACTCACGGATGACTGGCAAGTGAGACGCCAAAATAGCTAACAGCCATTCCTCTTGAACATTTCGCAGGCGTCAGATAAGGTTCTATTCTTGGACCTGTTCTGTTTCTTATTTTCATCAACGATCTTTTTAGTGTCATCAGTTCCCGACTCAGTATTTCTGCTGATGATAC
>CAHIKZ030000129.1:390000-537500 GCA_903632075.3 Acanthosepion pharaonis | reverse complement strand
GGTGTGTGTATATGTATATATATGTGAGTGTGTGTGTATATATATATATATATATATTATGTGGGAAGGTATGGTAGATTATAAGAGAAAAGGTTAATAATTGTTGCTGTATATGTGTATGTGTGTGCCTATATATGTGTGTGTGTGGTTGTGTGTGTGTATATGTATGTATTTGTGTTTGTATATGTATGTATATATATATGTGTGTAAATATATATGTATGTATATATATATATGTGTGTGTGTGGTTGTATATATATATATATATATATATATATATATATGCATGTATATGTATGTATGTGTGTATATGTATGTATGTGTGTGTATGTATATGTATAGATATGTATATGTATGATAAAATCAATGGCAGTATAATGGTTGGCAGCATGGTTCAAGAATTAGGTGCGACTAAAATGAGTTCGTTCTGCACTGGCAGTGCCCCTAATTTCGGCTTTGTGCCACGATATATTTGTATATATATATGTATGTGTGTGTGTATGTGTGTATGTATGTGTATATATATATATATGTGTGTGTGTGCATATATATATATCTGTATGTCCTATTTTATTGTGTATGTGTATTTATATTTAAGTATATTTCTGTTTGTATGAATGTGTTTTATATATTTGTATGTTAGACTATATGTATATTGCTGTGTGTTGGTATTTGAAGGTATATTTATGTATCTATATGTTAGTTCGTTTATATATGTATTTGGTTGAAAGTTGTTGTATTTTTATGTATGCATGTATATATGGGTGGTTGTTATTGCAGGTAGATATATTTATGGATATATATATATGTTTATTTGTAGATATGTATGTATGTGTGTATATATATTTATGTATGTTTGTGTATGTATATATATAGGTGTGTGTGTTGGCACCTATTATGTATGAGTTTGTGTGTATGTGTAGGTATGGAAACTTTGGTATATCATGACTGTTTTTTATATATCTAAGTATGTGTGCATAAAAGTCTGTGTGTATATATGTGTGTGTATTTAGGTTTATATGTATATGTGCGTGCATGTGTACTTGTTATCATAGATATGTATATGTGCGTATATGTTTATGTTTATATATTTATTTGTATGTATTTATGTATGTATATGTATGTATGAGTGTATATTTATGTGTGTTAATTTGTTTTTGCTGCCGTGTATATATATATATATGTATATATATCTGTGGGTTTCTTTATCCTGTTTTTCTTTGCCTAATATATAATGAAACTATTATCAACTTATATGATTAATATATATTTTTATTGATATTTATGGTTTTAGAATTTTCGTTTTAATATATTAAATAATATTATTTTTAACCATTTTTATCTTTGTATATTTGCTCCCTTAAGTTATAATTCAATAAGTGGTTAGCATTTATTTAAGTCTGAAATATTTAGTGGTTGTGATTTCTCATTGTCTATGTCATTGTCTGTGGATGTATGTATGTGTATCTATCGGTGTCTATGTGTATGTAGAGTGTATTCACATTTAACTGTGTGTGTGTATAAGTGTTAGTTTCCACGTCTCCTTTTTTCATAAAGAGCTGTAGAGATGTTCATGTTTCATTTTTTTTTTTTAGTATGTGTGTGTGTGTGTGTGTGTGTGTGTGTGTGTGTGTGTGTGTGTGTGTGTGTATCTAATTATGTCTGGGTGCTTATGTATTATAATCTGATTGTGTTTTTGTTGTTTTTACGCGTGAGTTTCATTCACTAACTTTAAAATAAAAACGGAAAAGAAAGGGAAAAAGAAAAAAATATATATACATGTATTGTCAAATGACCGGATGTATTGTAGCGTCTTTGTCGAACGTAATTTCAATGAAGAAATGAATTGAATAAACATATATTTTTTCTTTTCTCAATAATTTTGTAGTTTTTTAAACTTAATAGTGATTAAATTTGGATTTAAAATTACCAGTTTTAATTTTAATATTAAATTTTATCATATAATTTTATAATTATTAGTTAGTATAAATTATTTTTAATATTACACGTATTTAAAGATCTGAATAGCTATTATAGCAGGATTTCGTTGTCAAGCTTTTGAATCTTTCTATACTTCGTTTTTGATTGGTTATTCTAGCTTTTGTAACAATGTTTCCCCCTAGTGTAGGATCGTTAATTAATCTGAAACTTTTAAAACCATTTATTTTATTTTCAACATCATCACTTGATAAGACACAGAGTGTGTTGAAACAAAATGGCTATTTTTTGTAGTGATTTTATAACATACTTATGTTATAATTTTTTATAAAAAATAATTATATCTGCTCTACTTTGTATTGAGCACTCTTTTAAGAATAGTAATTGTTGGTTATTGGAATTCATTCCGTATATACCAATTATATACTTTATATATATATATATATATATATATATATATATATATATATATATATATATATATATATATATATGTGTGTGTGTGTGTGTGTGTGTGTGTGTGTGTGTATGTGTGTGTGGTGTCGTTTTAGTTGCCGACCGTGCGACAGTAGAATTCACACGCACACCCAAACACGTATTTGTGCGTGTGTGTGCGTGTCTGTGTGCATGTATCTATGTATGTATGTGTGTGTGTGTGTGTGAATTCTATTGTGAATCCATGTAGCCTGATGTGCTGTTAACCGATTCAGAAGGTCCCTGAGGCTGTATCGGTTAACAGCATGTCAGGCTACATGACGGTTTCCACATGGGATACAGGTTCGATTCCTGTCGAAGGATTCATATTTTCTGCAAAATGTCTCGAATATTTAGGCCCATAAATATAAAAATAAGTTGTATCCATAAAATAGCATCCATAAAATAGCATATAAACAGAATATATATATATATATATATATATATATATATATATATATATATATATATATATAAGTAAACATAAGTCAGCACTTAGAGGCGACAGTCTGTTTCATGCAAGATGCAATCGTCAGGCCATATATATATATATATATATATATATAAAGAAATATAGTCTTAAGGTGTGCTATATTTATGGGATAAAGTGCTCAATATCAAAGATAGAGCGTGTGTAAATATAAAAGTGAACATTGAAGTCAGCACTTAGAGGCGACAGTCTGTTTCATGCTAGACGCAATCGTTAAGCCACCAGTGCGGTTAGTTTTCTTGGCTATTCATATATATGGGTCAGGGGTATATTGTGGGTAGTCTATTTTGGCGGTTATTTTACAGGAAGTCGTTTATTTGTTTATTTATTTATTTGGTTTAAATTATTGTGCTCCTCATTATTTATTTCTATTTTTTATTTTTATTTCTTATCTTATATTTATTTTTTATTTTAATTTTAATCGGTGTTTTTATTAACACAGTAAAACTGTGTTTATATCGATTATTTAATAGTTTATTTATTCAATTTTGGTGTTGATTGTTGTAGTTTAACTATTTATTTGGATTGATTATCTTTAATTGTTTTTTCTAACGGTTAATTTATCAGGATCGGTTTGTTAGTTTATTTATTTATTTATTTGAATGAAATTAGATTAATTTATTTTACTTGTTTCTTATTTATTTATTATACTGTATATTTTTATTTACTCCTTTCGCTTTTCGATTTTTAAGTAAAGTAGTATTCTTTTTTATCGTTATATAACAGTTATAGCTATGTTTTTCGTCTGATTTTTGGTTTGATTTTTATAGTCTAACTATTGTTTTGGTCATAATGATTAGTTAATTTGCTTATTATTAGTTAGACAATAAAAATAATGTAACTAAATGCATTTTCTAAATATTCAAGTAGACGACATTTTTGGGACACCCAATATATATATATATATATCTATATATATATATATATATATATATTTGGGACACCTATATATATACACCTATATATATATATATATATATATATATATATATTTTTTTTTTTAGACACCTATATATATATATATATATATATATATATATAGTGTGTCCCAAAAGTGTAAGTCAATAAATATTAATATTTCTTAATTTTAATATATTATATATTTAATTTATATATATATATATATATATATATATATATATATATATATCCAGTCTTCCTGACGATCCGTAAAAGGTGAAACCTAGGTAGGTTTGTCTGACTCTTTAGGTTTACTTTGCTTTATTTGCTCTACTTAGCGTATTGAGCACTTTGACAAGTTATTTTACTTTACTCGTATCGGAGTTTTTTCCTTGGACTCTGAACGTAGATTCAAGACCATTATTTTCGCCGGAAATATTTGTTCTTAGTTCTTTCTTTTTTTAAAGGTTTTTCTAAGGTTTTGCCGGACGAGTATAACTGCTTATATTTATAACATTATTAGTGTTATATATATATATATATATATATATATATATATATATATATATATATATGGTGTCTAAAAAATGTCTTGAATATTTAGAAAAATGCATTTAATCTCATTTAATATTTAATTTAAAATCTTAATCTTTGTAAGTCAATAAATAGTAATATTTTTTTAAAATTTTAACCATTAATCAAATTGATTAATTTGCAAACAAAACATTTATTGGCATTTAAGCAGTTCGCATATTATGGAGACACCCTGTACATATGAAAAAAAATAATATAGATAGAAAGATAGTTTGACAATGTTACAAAAATCGTATAATTTAACCTTAACTCGGTACTTTTACAGAGTGGTTTCTGTGGGTATAGCATGTGTGAGATTACATTTCACTCGTGACATTTTATATAAGAGGTCGATAGATAATTATCGACAGCAATATATAGATAGATAGGTAGATAGATATGATATGATATTAACAGACAGGTATAGATAGATAGATATGATCAGACAGAGATAGATAGGTAGATAGATACGAACAGCCAAATATATATATTTTTTCTCTCGTTTCGTGCGCATATGTAGTCGTAGCAAAGCTCAGGCCGATGAAAACCTAACGGATCAAACGCATTACAAAAATGTTTTTTCCAGTTTGTCATACCTTTTGCTCAATACTGTTTCTTGACATATAAAATTGTAATGAATTTCCAAGCGTAGCTTAGATGTGGCACAAGGCTGAAAGTAGGGGGCGCCCAGTGAATATCGAACTCACAACTCAGATGCAATTGTTCTAGAGAGACAACCTTGATTAACCATTACACGGCCTCGAGGAGCCCTTCTTGTCATATAGATTAATATATCGTTAGGTCATATGTATATATATATATATATATATATATATATATATAGGACACATGGCACAGTGGATAAAGGCGTTGGTTCAATCCAGTGACAGGACCCAAATACTGTGAGTTGAATACCCGGTTAAGGCAGTGGAGAACTTTCAGAGGGAAATTAACAGGAAATAACTGATAACTGACATCCATCAAACATGGCACGTGGAATTAGAACAGTCTACACCAGTGAGCGAAATAAAGGGTTCAGTTCGACATTCCAACCACCGGAGGCCGGAGTGTACAACGGCCGAAACGTTGTGATAAATATGGCGACAAAGATGAGGACAATAGTCCGAATAATGTAAATAATGTCCCAGTACCAGTTATCTCCCTTTAACTCAATTCTGCAAGTTTTTGTTTACCTCACCTGCAGCCAGGTATTGAACTCATAAACTCTTTGTGTCAAGTCACTGGATTCAGCCAACGCTTTCATCCACTTGACCATGTTTCTTGCTTCCCTGTCACCTACGAGCTTCAAAATTTTAAATGTAAAGTCAATCGCCAACTTCTGTCTTTGTGAATCCTGTTCTTTTATTGTCCTTTCTCCTCACAAAAGTCTTCTCATTCTCTTTCACACCCCTTACATAAAGTGGGTTTATAATCTCACGATATGGTTTTTATATAAGTGATTTTCCTTCTCTTAGACTGCCTTCACTACGGATAAAGAGCTTCATTTACCTGTTAATAAACTCAGTTGACGTAACGAATATCAGTATGAACTACTGTATCAGCGAAAAGCATAGAATTATTCTATGTGATCAAATATGAAAAGATGTCGAAATAGCTGGTTATGTAGACGTATCGTTATTCAAATACTTAAAAAATGTATCGGTTATAATTTATGGTGACGTGACTGGCAAACAAGACCCTTCATTGGCTAAATATGCTGTCAGTTGTTAAATATATTTACAAATTTGGATTTTTTAATCTATTGTTAGGATTTCTAATATTTGGATTTATTTGCGTGATTTTGTACTTTACGTACGAATTAGATGTTTGTGTATAATACAGAATGCAATTTCCCAGTGGGTCTGAGAATTTGGAGATAACTTTGGTGCGTAGAAGTGGATTTTTATGGCTGGTGTTTTCAGTGAAAACCAGTTCAGATTTTCTTTTTAAATTTGTAGTAAATTGTTAATCTTATTGCGTTCAACTGGAGATGTTTACTGACGTATAATTCTTTTCATCGCTGCTTCGTCTCGTTTATAGTTTAAGTGCATTTGGTTGCAATAAAATAGTTTTATTGTATTATTGGTTTTACTACTGTCTATGCTGTTATTGTAGAATATCTTTAGAGGTGGTTTTATTCGTTTTTCTACAACATAGGAAATCCGTTGTTTACGAGTGTTTCTTTGATACTATTGAGTTGTTTGATGAATTGTGTATAGAAAAAAAGGAGATAAATTTTGCCCTATTAATCAAATTTTTAATAACGGCTATTTTATAACTGTTCTGGCGTTCGCTATTATAATTAAGGTGCTTGGGGTTTGAATATGTGTGTTTTTATATCTTGAGTTCGTGAAAGTGTGGCTATAAGAGTCAATTATTCAACAGTGTGGGTTGACAGCAAGTCATTGTTAGAGACGAGGTTAAATGCATGCATGCGTATGATTACTAAACAGGAAAAGTTTTAAAATAACATGCTAACCTCAGCAGAAGTAAAAGCGACTCGATTCTTGAAGGATGCTGGTGCATTCGCATGCATTATTAATTTTTTTTTAAATCTTTGTAATTTTTGTCAACACCTTGATATCGAATATCGCTGCTAAATAGGTTACATCTTGGGACTTCTGAAAACAGACTTGGACTTATTAATTATTTTGACTGTTAGACCAACCACATCCACAAATTTGACCACGGTTGATTGGCAGCTAAAACTTGTATTCTTTGATTATATGATCAAAACAAGTCCAGTATTTATAGCAGCAAAAAGTTAAAAACAAAAATACTAAAACAAATGTGGTGTGGAGTTGAAGAAGATCATATCTACAGAGTAAAAAAGTAAAAAAAAAAAAAAAAAAAAATGAAAAAAAAAGAAAGAAAGAAAAAAAGATTTCGTTCAATTTAGTTTTCCCGACAAATTGATTCGTAAAACCCAAGATTTTGGTCTGAGGTTCCGACACCGATCAATATCAAAGTAATGGCCTTTGGGAAGACAAATAAACAATAAAACAAATACTTATGAAAAAAAAAACAAACAAACAAACAAACAAACAAACACACAGGCGGTGAATAAACAATAGAGAGTTTGAGAAGAGCCAAAGAAAATCACGGGAAGTCATCCCGGTCAATTATAGAATTGGCAAGGATATTAACTTTATTGTTAAGTTAATCCTGATTGGTGCACAGCACTGATCACGTGACCAACGAAACCAAAAAAAGAAAGTCTGAATTTATGTTACAGACAGTGCTGATGTAGCCTCGTTCTGACTAATAAGAAACAACAACAACAATTAAGGCAAGTATTAAAAACAAACGAGTTGGCTTGTGCTCAAATCACATCGAAAACAACATTTCTCGTTTGATCAACGAAGTTAAGCAGTACCGAATTTGATCAGTAGTATGGTCGACTGTTTGGGAAAACCAACTACAACGTTATTTATGGCCTTGTGCCAGTCAAAGCAAAGCTTAACTAAAAGCGGTCGAGGTTGGAAAGAAGATTTTCAGCTGAATTCAGATCCAGCATATTTATTTTGTGTACGTAGTGTTTATAGTAAATTTATTTGTCCTTTGTTGAATTGGACACACCTTCCAGAGTACATTCATCAAGCAAGCTTCTACACTATTACCCCAGAATATCCACTAAGTCATTCAGGCATTATCATAACTATTTTTTATAAAATGTTGTTTCACTTTTAGTAAAGTTGTCTCTCAATTTAGTATTGAACATATGCGAGCCGCCCAAAAAATAATATCTGTTCTAATCTGATTTAATTTAATGAGGATTCCATTTTGCTTTAAACTAAAAACAATAAAGTATTGAGAAGTCCAAACGATAAGTTTATGGTGTTCACGTCTCTTTTCCAACTAATAATCCTATTTCAAAATGGCATTCACTCTTGGCACACGTAGAGAGCTACCACAGATTTCTGTTTTTGGAAAGAGAAAGACCTACATTTACCTGAGGTTACTCAATGATAATAGAAAGACTGTGTTTAATATGATCACGGTAAGGAGATGGTAGATGTAATGGCAATTATAAGAATAAAGAGAAGTTTATCTTAATGACATGACCTGCAGTGGAAGGAAAAGTGTTACTGTGAGCAAAGATAACGCCAAAAAGTTTAATGCTCTTATTACATATGACTGAAACATCTGGGTGGTTTCCTATAATACTGACAGATTGGTAAAGAAGCAGAAGATGGTTTCTACTGAACAAGCAGACACTCAGTGCACAGCGGTATCAAAGGTATATAGGCATGATTGAGAAGGAAGGGGTTTCAGGACAATATTTGGAAGCCTGAGACCGTTCTGTACATTTTAGTTTGGTTTGTTTTTAGTTTCTTCTGTTAAATCAGTTTTAATTACAGAACATGCATTTGATTTTGACCGACTGTCGTATCTTATGCACAAAATATTTTATAAAATTTTCACAAGCTCATAAAAGTAAAGCACCCGTCGAAGCTGAACTCATTACACAAGCCAAATGTTCTGCAAGGTTATTATGTAAAGCAGTACTCTAAACCAAATGTCTAAATAATCCATACATTGAGTAAGGCATAGGGATACAATATTTGGAGTCCCGTTAACACTGAACTCACTAACTACTAACTAACTATAGTTCTAGGTACTTATAAAACTAGTGACAATATCAGAGGTTCGTAAGTGGCTGCCTATGTCAGTAAGATTTAGACTCGAGTACGCTGAAAATCAGTGATTGATCAGGCTCAGTGTTGCTTAACTGTTTGGATTGGTAAAATTCCAATGTTGCTTACATTCGGTGATTGGTCAGATACAAGATTGTTTATCTTTGGTAATTAAGCAGACACGGCGTTGCCTACATTTGATGAATTGTCAGACTAGATGCTGCTGAACCTTTTTTTTGATTGGTCAGATACAATGCTACTTACCTTTGGTGATTGCTCAAAACACGACGCTGCATAAATACGGTGATCAATAGAAATCCACTGTTTTCGTGAGTTTGAATTATGATGAATCACTGTATCGTGCTAGACAGTTTTTCTCACTTGTTGTGCACCTTGATAAGTCGGCCATTCATCCATACACTGAGTATTGCTGCTACATTTGCTCTGGTTCTTTAGCTACGTATCAAGAGATTAATGACAAAATCCAAAGAAGAATCTGCAATGTTATCGGTTATGACCTGACATCTCGGTTTCGGTCACTATCCCACCGCTATAACGTAGCTTCTTTGAACTTTTTCTATAATTATTTTCATGCTATTTGCTAGGATGCACTTTCCCCTTTGGAGCCCCGACTTAATGAATTTAAGCGTTGTACTAAATTGGCAGCTCGGTCTCATAATTATACTGTTGAAATTTCAAAGTGTAACCGCAAGTTCTATTCCAACAGCTTCTTCTTTGGCTTTTTCCAAATGTGGAACTCTCACCCAGCTTCTTGCTTTCCTGCCATCTTCAAAAATATAAGTGCAAACATCAATCGTCATCCGTCTTCTTGAATCCTGTTTTTTATTGTCCTTTCTCATCAGAAACATTTTTCAAGATATGAACGTCACCGCGATAAAATAACATATTGAGAATATTATATATATATATATATATATATATATATATATATATATATATATATATATATATTTTACAATGAAGTTCACCCTTTACAGGGCCCGGAGCACCCTCGAAGTAAAGGGTTGTATTTGGAGGTCATTTATGTATATAGAAGTGGAAGATAACGGTTAACCCTAGCCTTGAACAGTTTAAGATTGTAGTGATAGGGAAAAAATCCTGTTGGGAGTGTCCTACGTATGACGATAAACTACACCCGCGTCATTGGTATGACGATAAACTACGTCCAACAGCAAGGCCTCTGATAATACGTTTTTGAAAAAAATAATGTTGCCAGCTATACGTTTTTGAAAAAATAATATTACCAGCAATACGTTTTTGAAAAAATGATATTACCAGCTATACATTTTTGAGAAAAAAAAATATTAACAGAAATGGATTTTTGACAAAACAAAAATATTACCAGGAGAAAAAAATAGTTGTCGACATTAAATGACCCATTGAGGTTGATGTGCCGTAAAACATAACAAACCAAACAAACCAAACCTGTTGGGAGTCGGTTCCGCAGGGCATTGGTTTGCGGAAAAAGCTGTTCGAGTGGAATACGGAGGGGATGTGGATGATTTGCTACTATGTCAGTGGCATGGCGTGTTCTTGCCGTGAAGGTATTCTTCGACGGTATAAGGGAATCTTTTCCTGTGGAAGTAGCAGTAGAGCAGTGAGAGGCTTGCCACACCCCGCCTGTGGGAGAGTGGTTGAATAGTTCGCCATACACAAGGGCTTCAAGACGATTTTGAACTATATCAAGACTGGAAAGTGAGATCCCAAATATGACAACAGCACTCCATTTATGGTCTGATTTGGCTCTTGTAAAGGTAGAGGATAGCACGTGGGGGTTAAGTACTTACTGTAACCGACTATTCTACCTGCATACTTACCAATGGATCGTATCTACGAGTTCCACATGAAGTCGGATGTGTGTTTGAGGCGCAACAGTCTTTCAAGGCACGGCGCTTCCCAGAGAGGACCGCCATTTATCCAGATTGGTGGTAGTTCGCGATCAGATTATATTTTTTTTAAGCATTCAACCCCAAGCAAAGCGGGAAGCTACTAGCACGCCAGGGGTTACAGAGAGTTGGAGCGAGAGCAAAGAAGAATGATAGACGAAAGGATGAAGAGAAGGTTAGTGGATAGATCAGGGCATCGGGAGACGTCGATTGACATTGCATTTGAATAGTTGGAGATTATAGTTATCAGGAAAACAAGAAATGGGGGGAAGTTCCACAGGCGAGAAGTACGAGACATGAAGCTATTGGAGTAGAAAAGACGGTTACATTTAACAGTTTCGACAGTGAAATGGTGAGAGCGAGATGCCAGCTTAGTTGAACGCTTAAATTAATAAAGTCTAAAAACCAGCGAAAGCAGCTCATCAGAGCAGTTAACGTGAAAGTATTTGTAAAAAACAAAAAGACAGAGGGAGGCAACGGCACGTCTGTGAGAGAGCGGCTGCAGACGTGATGCCAGATCAGGGACAATTACATTGCATATCTGTCTTTGGATTTTATCAAGGACCTTGAGACAAACAGAAGGGGCTCCAGACCATATGAGGCAGCAATAGTACATGCAAGGGTGAATAAATTTTGAAAGATAAAACTAATTATAAATTCATCTGGTCAGCAAAAATAGTTTTCGTTGTCGATACAGACTTTCCTTGTTTACATCCCTTACATCGTTTCCCTTCTTTAAACGACTTTGAAGATAGCATAACGGACGAATAAAAATTATTTACCCCCTTTTATTTTCTATTTTCCTTTCTTGACAATATATATATATATATATATATATATATATATATATATATATATATATCAGCATAAGACATTTCATTTTTTCATTCTATATGGTCACCAACTTATGTGTGTATTTATTTATTAAGAATGACACGAAGACACGATAAAGTTATCAAAAGTAACTTCTGCGGATCCTGAAAGAAGAAAGATGTCAATTAATTATAATTGAATCACCCAATGTCTTACCAACTGAAAAAGTCAAACACAAGGTAAAACGATAAAAATTAATTTCCGAGAATCCTGGTCCAAAGGAACCTATAAAATGTTTTCGTATAATCCAGTGTCTCTACAATTGGAAAGCTCAAAGACTAAACATAGCCATAAAAGGAAATTTCTCTAAATCCTGGCATCAAGACGTCTCTACCATTCGTCCTTTCGTCTTTTAGTGCCTACTTTCCGAACATCGACCTGTTTCATTCGATCTTTTGATGCTTCGTTGATTATTTCATTATACAAACAATCAAGCTGAGTCTCCTCCTTCAAAGATACCAATTCGGTGCTGCTCTACAGAGATGCTTGTCCTTAGCCAAAGGTTAAGGCGACTGGGTTGGTTTGTGGAATTTTGCCAAAGATCTCTATAACACGGACGACAGGTCCCAAAATAACTCTGACGCAAACCCAAAATGGTTGCCTTGAGGAGGTGTTTCGTCTGCTCAGCAAAAATACAATTTTCAATGTCCACGCTGATTTTCCCTATTCAGTGTTCCTCTTGCTGACACCGTCTAACCCTTCCTTCCCACTATATACGCTTTTATAACTCTAAATCGATAGAAGACCGTTCGATCAGCCAAATGGTAAAATACACTCTTGATTTATAATACTAATAGTTATTGACTAAATGATGCTAGCCTGGCAAAAGGTTACAATAGTGAGACCCTTAGCGAGGATCGAATTCTCTACAAAAGCCCTTTAGATACTTATGAAGATTTGTTTAGTCTGGTATAAGACTCCAGTAATTAACCATCCAGTGTGAATCGAACTCTTTACACTAGCGAAGTGGTTAGTGAGAAAAGTTTTTTAAATATCATCTGATGTTGGGAGCTCTTAATAGATATTTACGAAGCTTTGCTTAGTCTCGAACAAGACTTCAGTAACTGACCATTCAGTATGAACTTAACTTTTTAAATTAGCGTAGTGGTCAGCGAGATAAGCCTATTAAATATCGCCCGACAGTAGGAAACTTTATGCGGAGACAGTAATACATAGGACAATTACCAAATGAATTGAGAAGTTTAAATTGATATAATAATTCTGAAAGAAAATTGTTAAAATCCTTCAAAACATCAATTTATTCACTGTCATGGCAAGCTTGATAAAGTTAAACTTTTTTGAAATCTGTTTCACGCCCGAACGTTTTAAACATGTAAACTGCATGTTAACAACGGGACACATAGTAATAATGACTTACTCAACTACTTTGCTAACTATTGATCCAAAAGTGATGCACCCATTATAACATAGTTTAACGCAGATGTAAATATAGAGAAATAGGGACATAAAGAATGTGTTACACAAAGTAGGAAGAACCTGCTAGCTTTGGAAATCAGTATTCGAAATTCTGGCATTTACATAGGTTCGTAAACTGACCATTGTTGCCGGTTAGTAGCACGCGACGCCACAACTCAAAACCAAAAAAATTTCCAAAGGTTTTGGTAGTCTGGCAGAAAGGCATAAGACTAAAACAGCCAGAGAGGGTAGGAGTGAATTACGTGTAGAATGAACACCCTGGTCATCTCTCCGTGATAGCTGCCCGAAGCTGAGGGTTGACTATCTCCCGGTCACAACGGTAAGGGTGTCCAATGAGTAATAAACTTGTAATAGCATTTAATACTAAGCCAGTGGTTCCAAATCTTTTTTCTCGCCATGCCCCACCTAAGCATATCTAAAATCCTGATGCCCCCACCCCCGTGACGTATAATTCTTATTTTTCGAAAAGTTAACTCCTATTCACGTGGAGGAAGCCTAAAAGTCTATTAATTTAATTTTAGAAACTTTAGATTGCATATATGCAATAGTATTATCATTTAATTTTACAATATTTATGAAAATATTGTGTTACTAATATAAATATGTATATATTATACATAGTACATACGTAATTACACATGTACATACATACACACAAATATTTTTATGTATGTATACTGTACATTCACCGTATGTATTAACTAACATTCACACTCACGGACTCACTAGAAAAAAATCACTGTTAATAACCCATTCTCGAATTGCTCTCCTTAAAAATCAAATTACTCTCCCGGGAGTGTGTGCCGCAAGTTGGGAACCACGGTACTAATTTGTTATCTATCTCTCTACGATAGGCACCCTAAATAACTTTGCATTGTGCAGATATTTACAAAGTCTAGTCTAGTAGGGTGTTATAAATGTAGGACACTCTTTACGGATTTACAGCCTGCAAAGCTAACTTGCTTATTAATACACAACGCTATTTACTTAGTTCAGTCTGGCAAAGAGAAAAGAAAGGTGGGCACCTAGTGAGGATCAAACTCAATAAACTAGCAACTGCTAGGCAAGATTATCGCAAACGAAACGTTGGTAGACTCTCGCTATCGTTGTTTTCATGTCAAATGTTCAGACGACCTACATTCCTTAGTTTTCACCAGCTTCGCAGATAGGGTCCGCCATACCACATACACGAGGTCGACTAATCCTTATTCATTTCATTCAGTTTCATTCAGACTTTTTCTTCGTGGAACAGACTCCAGAGTGGATGCTTCCTTGATCACTACAATCTTAACCTCTAGGATCAAACGTTATCTATCCTACATATCTCCATAATATGCACTTCTTACATCCTCCATTTATGCTCTAAAAACCACATAATTCAGTAACCTTCTATTTTGAGGGGCTCTCGGGCCTTGTATTAGGTGAACAATTGTATAAAAAACATTCAACGGCATTTTTTAAATCATTTCACACCAATAAAGCCACTAAGACGCAAGGAGTTAGTGAGTTTTAGAGAATATGAGCGAAAAACTCTAGAGAACATTAAAAGAACAAGAATTAAGTTAGATAACGAATAACGATTGAAATTGCATTTAAATTTTTGAGCGTCAAATTTAGGAAGCAAGGAGACGAAAGAGAGTCCCACAAGTGAGAAGTGCGTGAGAAGAATCTGTTGGCATAGAACTTAAGGTTACATCTTGCTATTTCAAATGTAAAATTATTAGACCTTGCCGTCAATCTCTTATTGCGCTTAAATTCATGAAGTCTAAGTACCATAGAGAATTTTCTTCTGATTTTTCGGCGTAAAGTATTAGAGAGCTATTTAAAAAAATAAATAAATAAAACATTATAAATGCACAGATACGTTTTAATATCGTTAAATAGTTGCAGTTCTCTCAAGTAGGCAATTAAGAATATGTACTATAGATGTGTATGCAATTATTATTTATTCGAAATATTATCTTCACCTTTGTTCAGAGTTTAGTTACCAAAGAGCGTTACCAAATGCAATAGTTACCTAAAGTCGGGAGAATATAAAAGTTATAAACTTTGAGATTAACAACTAAGATAATGACAACAGTTTGAATAAATCAGTTTATAATAATAATACTTTCTAATATTAGAAATTTTGACAGAAATTGTATATATTATGTTCAAATGCTGTTGCTTACTTATATACAACCGTGGTCATTTTAATTTTTCTCATTTCCACAAAATACTTTTGTAATAAATTAAGCTTAACAATACTATATTATCAAATTTTTGTTAGACTATCAATTGATAAAATACTTCGTTCTTTTTACTTCTTAGGTCGGTGATCGTGTTCTTAGTGGTAGGACCGTCGGAATATAACTCAAGTATCTTTAGTTTTTTGGCTTTCGAGTTCTCGTTTCATTTAGAGTTTTCGTTAGAGAGGTAATGAGAGTTTTAGACGTGGGATGAGGTTTTATTCTTCAGTCAACTCAGCTGACCTCGTCGAGATTATGCAGACATAAAATTGCCGCTCATACTGACGACGAATTTGCACTGAATCCCAACCCCTCAGGATGATTAACAACTGACCGCTCTTTTATTATATGTATTTAACATGAAAAACACTTAATCGTACGTATAGGTAAATTCGCGTGATCTGGTCACGTGATCTCTTTTTACCGGACAACGTTAGCGTATATCTGATGAGACCAAACCACGTTGTTGAATATATTACACATTATATAGGTACTGATTGGGTACTTCGACTTGGTGTAATGGTTAGCGAGATATTTCTCGCTAGGTCAATTACGACTGAGTAGTGTGTTCGATCCTCACTGGGTGCTCCATACTTACGGACTTGTGCCACATCTAGACTACAATTAGTAAATTGCTAAGAGTACTTCGATGTAGTATAATGGTTAACAAGCTTTCTTTGCTAGATCAATTACGACTAAGTTCGATCCGGACTGGGTGCTTATTTTCGACCTCATGCTACATCTGAGCTATGCTTAGTAAATAACTATAATGATCAGAATGAATGAAAGTTTGAATTTATTTAATAAGTAACATATTTTCATCGGTTAGGTAAGTACTTCATTATTTGATAGAAAGTTTATCTGGTAAATAATTCCTTATACACGATAAGAATTTCTTCTGTGTAAAAATATACGTTTTATCCAGTTTAGGCATCTCACTGAAGTTAACTGTTTGCAAAAAAACAAAAAAAAAAAAAAAAATCCTATCAGGGTACAAATAACTATAATTAAAAAATATTAATATTTTTTCTAAATTTATAGAAATCATAGCATCAGTTCTTTCGCTTTCGAAATATACTTTTAGTATTCACTGTGCGAGTATATGCAACAAGTAAAGTAAATGGACATGTTAGAGCATTTCATACGACATCCCAAGTACCTAAATAGCGAGTTGTTAAACAACCAAAAATAATTTAAAACTTATGAATTTCTGTGATGAGGAATTTATTTTATTTACTTAATATTGTTCTCATCTTTGTTCTTGTTATCAACTGTCTACCTTCTGTCCGAATTTCTGTGATGAGGGGTTATTATTATTTACATTCGAAATATTGTCCTCATCTTTTTTGTTGTTATCACCTAACTGTCTTCTGGCTAAGTTTCTGTGACGAGGAGTTATTACTATTTACATTATTTATATTCGGAATATTGTCCCCATCTTTGTTGTTATTATCAACTGTTTACCTCCTGTCTGAATTTCTGTGATGAGGAGTTATTATTATTATTATTAACATTATGTATATTCAGACTATTGTCCTCACCTTTGTTTTTGTTATCACCTAACTACCTTCTGTCTGAATATTGTCCTCATTTTTGTGGTGGTTTTCACAAGGTTTCGGCCCTTGTGTAATTCATCATAGAGAATTACGGGACAATAGCCCAGTGAATTAAAGCGCTGTTTCGTGAATTTCGTGAAATTGTAATTGTGAGTTTAATACCTAGGTCAGACAGTGTGTACTTGGACTCAGTGATATCGGGGATGGGGCAATAACTGAGCAGTATTAAAATTAGGAACTAGATAAAAAACGAGATATCCCTATGAACTTCTTACTTCCTTTTAAAACCACATAATTCAGTAACCTTCTATTTTGAGGGTCTCTCAGGCCTTGTATTAGGTGAACAATTGTATAAAAACCACTCAACGGCATTTTTTAATCATATCATTGCAATAAAGCTACTAAGACGCAAGGGATTAGTGAGTGTTAGAGAATATGAGGGAAAAAACACTATTAAGAAGAGAGAACATTAAAAGGACAAGAATTAAAATGACTCTAGATAACGAATAACGATTTGTTTGCGTTTAAATTTTTCAGCATCAAACTTGATTAGGAAGCAAGGAGACGGAAGAAAGTTCCACAGCTGTGGAACGAGAACAATCTACCCCCATAGATTAAATAATGGGTTCAGTTCAGAATTCCCTGTAGGTTACTCAGACCAATATACACCTGATGAAGTCCGGTGGACACAACGGCCGAAACGTTGTGATAACAACAACAAAGATGAAGACAATAGTCTGAATGTAAAATTCGCAGTATATGTATATGTAAACGGAGTATTATTGTCATACCCGGTCTGGAGTCGTTCAAAACTAACTTTCTAGCCTTGATAGCTTTCAAATTCGTTTATGCAGCCGTGTGGTGAAAAACTTATTCTCCTTTCTGCAGCTTATTCTCCTACATATGCAACTTTGAAAGCCTATCGCTTCTCTATTGATATTTCCATGCTAAAATAATCTCCATATGAGTTCCACCAGTTCCGACCTTAAGAAATGGGGCACGCAATTTTACTTCCACGGAGTTGAAACACCTTAATTTTCCCGTGTCTAAAGGTAATAAGAAAGTTCCACTTAGCTTCTTCCTGAGAACTGCAACTTCGAGAAACATACACCTGTGCGGGTGCCTCCATTAGCACTATAATCTTAACCTCATCAAATCTAGGGTCAATCATCATCTATCCTCCTTATCATTACAATCTACACCTATCTTCTCTTACATTCACATCACATACTATTCATTGTTACCATGTTAATAGTAACATACTGTATGCTGTTTTAGTTAACGTCATATTATTTTTACGATTTACCAAGTCTTAAATGATGTGAATTAAAAATATTTTTACGAATAATTTTGTCTTCTTGCCTTGTCTTCATCTTATTCTTGATTTTTAAAACAACCTCTGGACCAGAAAGTTTTGATAAAAGACAGTAGCTGAGTGAAGAAAATACAAACTTAAAATTAATAGCGAAAATATTTCATCTTAGAATTTAAATATTACTAATTTATAAACCCCTATACAGAGATCATCCTCAAACCTTATTCCGATCCTAATAACATTATTATGACAAACAGAATGGCTTCAGTTCGTTCGTTAAGCTGATTGTCACTGATCAACAAGAGAAAAATTCGCCATTGATTTGAAATTAATTTTTCTATTCCTATTGTCTAAGAGTCTTTACCACAACCTTTCCCATGACATATTGTCAGATGCCATGTCGAATAATTCCTCTTCATGGTATATCTCTCCAAGTAATACGTGACAGGTTGTAATTAGTTACACGGCAATATTAGCAAGGAAAAACCTTAATCCATTCAAGGGAAAATAAAACAGATTAATCACTCTTGATTAATAACTTTAAAAACTGACCATACTTTTTCGTTGCAAACAATTTTAAAGACTCTATTTGCATAGTAAAACAAAGAAGGGTCGAAAGATCAACTGCTGCTTTGATTTCAATTATGTCTATGCGTATATATATGTGTGTGTGTGTGTGAGATAGATAGATAGATAGATGCATAATGACAGAGAGAGAGAGAGAGAAAAAAAAGAGAGAGAGAGAAAGATTGCATGAGTGGTGAGTGAGTATGTATTGTAGCGTGTGCAATAGTCAAATCGTGTTCCAATTTTGGATAAATTTCCGTCTCTGCACAATATTGTTGAAATTGTTAGTTGTAAATTTATCTTTTCATTCTAATGGTTTCTTATCTTGTTCTATTCACCCGTTGAACCCTTTTTCCAGCTTTTGTTTTCTTGTCAGCTACAATCTTCGAAATCTTCGCAATAGCCATCTTCTGTCAACTTGAATTCTGTTCTTTTTATTGTTCTTTCTCCTCTGCAACGTTTTCTCAGTAATTTGTTGCGCCTTAGTGGCTTTATCGACTTGCTTAGTGCGAAATGATTAAAAAAATATTGACGGAAAAAATTAATTTCTCTGACACGCCGCGGTGGTCGAGGAAGACGATTGTTCCAAGTGTGCCAGTGATGATGAGCACAAGTATGCCTTTCATATTCCATAATTTTTTTAACACCACTTGGATAGCTTTCGATTTTTTAATTTTCTTTCATTTTACATTGAAGTCTACGTGAACAGTATTAGCTTCTATCGTACTTAATTTCTTTTAGTTTATAAAGACTGGACTTGGTATTTCTCTAGGACTAGTTTGTTGATCTAGATAGCCAAACCCTCACCGTTTGCACAAGTCTTAGTGGAACAATTTTCCTACCCAGTCATGTCTATAGCTGTAAATGTCTGAACGAATTTATTGTCTTTGCATTTTGTTTTTATCGTTATTTCTTATATTTGTTTATTCATATCAGATGTTCGGGAGTTATAAATGGAGACTAAGTGACTATAAATCTCTTCAAATTTCCAGCACCTTCCTTAGTATACCGAACTTAGCAATACCGTTGTCTGGGCCGTCTCAGCTCTTTCTCGATTTCCAAATTCATCCAGTTTTGACTCCACTGATTATGGTATGGTCAGTGTGACAGTTATTGTATGTACGACCTTAATTTTTACTTGACTTTGCTCCTGGCCGATATCTCGATATCTTTCTGGTATTTCGGGCTTTTTCAAGTGCACCTTTTGGTTTGCTGGCTCATCTGCACTACGATCAGACAGGTTTTCTTTTCTTGTTTACGATTATCAAATCTGGTCATTTCGTCTGGATATGAACAATCTAGTTTAGTATTATTAATTATTATACTTTCTTCTTTCGAGCAATTTTTCGTTTTTAATCGTTTTGTATTAAGAGTTTTCACCATTAAGTCGTAAGAATATTTTCAGCGCCAAAAAAGGTAGACATCGGAAGCGATGGGATACCAGGGTTTATACCGATTCCCCCAATATAGAAATTCGGTGTTATAGGCTCCATCGCCCCAATGATAACTGGGATAATAGTGACCTGAACGTCTCACCTTCTGGCAAATTCAATCCGCAGTTTGGTGTATTGATATTATTATTATTATTATGCGAGTAGCATGTTAACAAAGTGGCGCTGGAACCCAGTCTGGTAAGGGGATACCATACAATACAACGAAATGTGTGCGATATAGTGACAAGTTTTAGTAAAAGCAACACAAAATCTTACAGGTGAGATCCAGTTAGGAATACCTACAGGACGGGTAATCCAGTCAGCCCTGTAGTCCATTCTTCGATTGAGACATTTTCCTAGTAATTGTGATTCCCATGACGTATTAACGGCGTCATCCTTCAAAAGCAAAAATAGAACCATCTAAACACCCGGTCACGAGGCTATCCGACTACTGCCACTTATGAACAGAGATGCGCAATACCTCAGAGCCCAGGGGACATACTCAACTGGTTATGGTCAGGAAACTAACAAGCAACTATCTGGTACAGAACGGGATATTTACTGAAACTAAGTTAAAACATATATATATATATATATATATATATATATATATATATATATATATATATAACAACTCCGATCAATTAAGGCCAGAAGATATTATTATTATTATTATTACTATTATTCGGTTTTGTATTACTATCATTTAAACCTTTATGGAAATTATTTAAATTTAATTTTTTTTGTCTAAAAATATCTATAAAATCAATGACAACCAAATGCTATTAATCACAAACATAACAACAACAGCAACAACAACACCATTACCTCCCCACTGCCATCAACAAGAGTAACAACAGCAAGATTAACAACAACAAGAGCAACAACAACAAGAGCAACAACAACACCACCATCAACAACAATGTTTTCTAACTAAAATAAAAATTATAACAAAAGAAAATAATCATAGTGTATAAAAAACGTTAAGTAAAATTATAAATGATAGGTTTTCAGAATTATCGATCGGGAATAAAAGATGAAAAAAGTCAAGAAAATATAAATACCAAGAAAAAATAAAACAATAAAATCAAATTAAGAAACAAACAGCTAAAAATATTTTATCTATCTTTATTTAATTATAAATCGAATTCAAACATTGCAAGCGACAGACAGTCGAATTTAGACACGAAAATTTGATATGGCGTCCATTTTGTATTAAAAAGGAAATGAAAAATAAAGAAAACAATTCTTAAAAATCACTCACACGCATACACCTAAAAGAATAAAGGCAAAAACACATTCTTGGCGAATTAGATACGAAGAGGAACTTCTCATGTCGGCCTCAGAAACAACATGAAAGACTTATGGAAGCACATAATCGATATCTTTAATAATTTGTCTTCGATCAATGGTGTCGAGAAGATCTGTCGGTGTATGACTTGTCTGTTGTCTGGAGAGATGCATTTTTCTTCTTTCTGGTATTGTGGTATTTACTGGTTGGTTTTATAATTGGTGCTTACTAATATTTTGTTCTTGGAGAAAAAATACCATCTAAGTGTTCATATTTATTTTCTTGGTACTATCCTGTATTCTGTAGAGCTCAAAGATTTATGAAGAAACATATTTTTAACTTGACGTGAAATACACAGGCTTACGCATTTTTCGTCAAAAATAAAATTCTCAAGTTCATAGAAATTTAATTTTGCAAATAAAAATATGCACATGATTTCTCCAAAGAAACCCTTCGACATATATACGAAAGAGCATGCATATACAAATAACGACGCCTAGCTGAGCGCAAATGTGAATAATATCCAGTGTAGCGAGTTCGATCCACACAGGGTTTTTTTATGTGCCGTGGACGGATTTTCTAATAGCTCTTCAGAACATCCTAAGTAACAATTGTCTTCTTACTATCCTTCTCGGTCCCAATTCTACAATCTATTTACAAAAGTTCGTTCGAATCTTCTTTTATTCGATCTCAGTCGAGATAATCGATTCCACAACCTCGCGATACAGTTAATTGTGCACACCATAATCTTTTCAGCTGCTGTATAGTAAGCGCTACGTCAGGGTTACATACCGGTTTTGAATTTAGAACTGTCTTTCTCATAGACTGGTTGTCAACTATGGCTAAGAGAGTCCAGTCTGCCTTTGTATTTATTTTTCTAATTTTTTAAAATCATTTCACCCCAAGCTAGGCAATAAATCCGCTAAGGCGCAAGGGGTTACTCAGTGTGAAAGAATGCGTGAAAAGCAAAAGACATTTTTAAGGAGAGAAAACAATAAAAGAACGGGAATTAAGCCTATAGAACAGATGATATGGATTCATATCTTTCCCAAGAGTATTTGTGAGAAAGTGAATGTAACGGACTAGACTGGAATTCGAACTCGGTACGTTGATTTATATTTCCGAACCAATAGCCGTTACATTAGTAGCATATCCGAGTCGATTCTCTTATCCGAGTAAGCTAACATTAGTACATATCTATGTAAGGGTGCCCTCCGTAGTATATAAATGGGGAAAATTATCTCGCAGGCCATTATTCTTTGAGTAGATTCGATTTTCACGTATACCATATTGGAGTAGCCTTGTACAAAACTAAGAATATCATTTCTCTATTAATGTCACTTGGTGCATTTAAATTTGTTATGTAGATCGATTCGCTTGTATCGTGAATTCAATTCTCATTGTTTGATCCACTACTCCGGTCTTGTGCCAGACATAGCTAAATTTTGTAAATCTCGAGATCCTCGACAAAATCCAGAGACGGATATTCAATGTGATAGGTTCTGATTTGGCATCTCGTCTACAGTAACTTTCTCACAGAGGTGCTGTGGCTTTCCTCTGTTTTTTCTAAAAATATTTTCATGGCAACTGCTCTGACAAGCTACTTTCACTGGTACCCCAACTGCATGAATTTAAGCGTGCTAATAGGTTAGTATCTCGGTTTCACCCTTTCACTGTCAAAATAGTTAAATGTAACCGCCTTTTGTACTCCAACAGCTTCTCTCGCACTTCCCAACAGTGGAACTCCCTTCCTCTTACTTGCCTCCCTGATAGCTATAATCTTCAAATAATCAAATGTAATGTCAATCTTCTGATGCCTTGATTCCTGATCCCTGTCATTCACTATCATTTGTTCAAACAACCCTCTTTACTCTTGCTTTTATTCTCTGTAACCCCTTGCGTCCTAGTGGCATTCTCGCCTTTCTTGGGGGTGAAATGTAAAAAAAAAAACATATAGAAATGGGGTAGGTGTATTTGCTTAACTAGTAAAGGCATTTTCTGTTTAATATTTAATTAATCGGATAAATAGGAACTGATTGAATTAGCGTATCTGATGGCATGTAAGATGCAATTTCACCCACAAAAATGACCCTTCAATACTTTCCGATTCTTATATGCGAAATTAAGTTACTTGTTAGCTTAATGCATATTCAAATGTCATAGACTACTGGTATTTATACCTAGCCTCACTCACTAACAGTGAAATATTAAATATAAACAAAACATGCAACAGGTGACAAAATTTCTATTGTCAAATATTTTTAATGAACTACTGTTGTTCCTTTTCATCAGAGATGCAGAAGAGACTTGAGGTAACAGAAATATGGTTCTACAGAAGGATGCTGAGAATACTATGGATTGAACATATGCGCAATGACGAAGATTTAGAGAAAATGGAAACAAAAAGGACCCGTATATTTAAAATCAGAAGGAAACATTTGACATTTCTCTAGCACATAATGAGGAAAGAGAGCTTATAAATTTTGACACACACAGGGCTTAGTGAAAGCAATATAACTTACTTAACGAGCTTGTGTAAATAGTTGGTAGGATAGGGATATCTATAAGACAAACTTTACTAAGAGCTACAAAGGACTAGAAATAGCGCACATGCTGAAGGGACATGGCACACAGAAGAAGAAAAAGAAGTTGTACTATTCTGTATTTGTAATTTCCTGAATATCTGAATAATAGGTTGCAGTTACGTTCAATTCAGTCGCTATTTATTCAAATAAACAAGGCCTTAGAGATATGGACTCGCTTACAAACACTCACACACACACACATTATCTTTATATTATAGTTCAGACTGAAAATGTAATATCTGGGGTAATGTTGTCCAGTCCTCACATGCCTGTTTCGTTTTAGTTCAAAAGCATCTACACAGCCTTGTGAGTGATGAATTAATTTTCACCCTCCAACCCAATTATTTCCAACGTGGGGAGTATGCCCAACCGTTAGGGCATGGTAATACTGGGTGACCCCAAAAAATGGGAACTTTTAACAATCCAATAAAACCAAGAGTGATAGAAGAAAAATATTCTATTCATAGTAATTGAAACCTTAAAACATGCCATTTAAAAAACAATGATGGAATTTTTATTTTTTTTAAAAATTACGTCCTGTAGATGGCGTTCTGCTGTACGAATGCATTCTTGAAATCTGCTGTTGAGATTCCTCATTGACTGCTGCAACATCTCAGCTGGGATACTGTGAATTTCATCTTGAATTCTAAATGGCGAAATGTTTACTTGCTCAAGGTCACTGTCTCGCAGTGTTGCCACTTGCTCATGTCTGGCAATACGCACTTCAAAAATTCCCGTTTTTTGGGGTCACCCTATATTTTGGTGGGACATGCGTAAGATATGTACCCTTCTACTTACTATATTAACAGAATAAGGGGGCAATTTGAGAATGAGTTATTAACAGTGAATTGTTTTCTAGTGAGTCTGAGTGACAGTGTTAATATTAATGTGTGTTAATACATACGATGCATATACAGTATGTATACATCAAAATATTTTGTGTGTATGAACGTATATATATAATTGGCATACATGTAAAAATTAAATATTACGGGGGGGGAACCGAAATTTTAGAAATACGAAAGTGGGGCATGGCCCCAAATCAGTTGGGAACCACTGCAACCCCTTTCCCACAGACGAAACGCTGCAAGCTTTTCACTACACCATTGCTATTTCCACGTCAAGTATTCTGATGAGCTGCATTCCCTGGTTCCATCAGTACTGACCTTCGCAGTTTGAGTCGTGCCATGCGACGGACACGGGACTGAATCATCCTCATTCTCTTCACATCCCGATAGTAAGAAGGAAGTTCTACTCAGCCGACTTCTTTCCAAGAATTGCTGCTTTGTTGGAACAGACTCTGGGTAGGATGTTTTCCCGATCACTACAATCCTAAACTCATCATACAGTAAATCTCATTTTTCTCGCTTAGATTATTTCAGACTAAGTCCAATAAAAACATAAAGGAATTATTATTATTATTGTTATTATTATTATTATTATTATTATTAACAACTTCTGTCAAGGAGGAAAATATATGTAACAGCTTTGTGTTGTAACTGCATCGGAAAGTAAAGTGCGAGGGATTACTGAAAAGTTCTTGGCCCGCCTCATTTCCCAAAATCTGATCAAATAACAGAATAGCAGTTTTTGAAATCCTTTCGTGTCGGGGTGAGACATTTTCAACACCTTCTCATAGATAAGAGACAGCGGTTTTCCCTTACATTGTCACTCTTCTGACATTATGACATGTCAGTGACGAAACATTTTGTCAACATATCTGGTGATCACGACAAAATGCAGGAAGAATGTAGATTCATACTGTTCTCAATGGTATGAGCGTCAAGTGAATGAATATAGACAGCCTCAGCCGAAATTCGAACTCTGCCGATTCTATTTTTACGTACTGGTAAGCGTTACGCAGACCCGAACCTCTGCAACATACAAACATATATACATGCACGAATGTACATGTTCTCTTTCTCTCTATCTCACTCTTTCATATATATATATATATATATATATATATATATATATATATATATATATATTCTACCACGTACTGTCATATTTATAAGCATAGATTAAATAACTGTTGCTGGGTTTGTTTTTTTTTTTCATTTTTTTAGTAGAATATTTTTTTAAAAAAGCAGGCAGTCATGGAAGTTCATAGATCCCGTTTCGTTGTTATCTGTGAATTGCCATGACTTCGGGAAACAGTATCCTGTTGCTTTCTTCTCGATATTAAATCTGCAGTAAACCTTCTCATAGACTGACTGCTTCCTAGTAATATAGATTCCAGTCTATCCTATTTAAAGCAGGAGGAATAGAAAATGAATTGATTGATTGCTTTGTTATCTACAGCTTATCAACCCATTTGCAGGTTATTTGAAACAAAAAAATATTTTCAGACTGTAAGAATTTTTTGAAGATAATAATGATTTACTGATACAAGACCTTCTAATTAACCCATAACTGGAGTGAGAAGAGGTGGATTCATAATTTTTCCGAAGGATACTTGCGCATAAGTGAATACAACGAACCCGACTGGAATTAGAACTCGGCTCTCTGATTTTCAATTTCGAGTCGTTATCCTTTTCATCATCCGTACATCCAAGTTTACAGCACCTGGTATCTTAGCTATGCGTTGCTTAACTTCGGTGATCGAAGAACCGGAGTTTCAACGTGATTTGGCTGTAAGTTTAAAATTGGATTCATATCTCGTCTTTACAAGACCCGTGGGTCACTCGAGGTAGAAGGTTACGTTAAAGGTCAGTTTATACGTATAGAAGGGAAAGATAACGGTTAAACCTAGATTTGAACAGGTTAAGATTGTAGTGATCGGGAAATACCGTTGTGGGAGTCGGTTCCACAGGTCAGTGGTTCCCGAGAAAAAGCTGTTCGTGTGGAATTTACTTTTCACCGATTTAATATAAAGGGAATGTTGTTGGTTTGCTACAATGTAAGTGGCATGGTGGAACCAAGGAATGTAGTTCGTCCGAGCACTTTCCGAGCAAAGAAAGGCTTGTCACATCCCGCCTGTAGAAGAGAGGTTGAATGTTGGAAAATAATTCGGCACCTACAATGACTCGGAGGCGCTTCTGGACTCTTTCGAGACTGGAAAGTGCGATCTATAACAACAGTACTCCATTCTTGGTCTGATCTGACCCTACAAGAGATAGAAGACAGCACGTGGAGTCAGATGCTTAATAGAACGGTACAGGGAGCCAATGAGTTTACCTGCATCTTTAGCGACGGCTCGTGTGTAGGAGTTCCACTTGAGGTCAGGTGTGATTTTAAGGCCCAATAGTCTCTCAAGGCACGGCGCCTCTCCGAGGGGACGTCCGTTGATCGTGACAAACGGTATCTTTCGCAGCCTTACAAAATTTGAAAACAGACACACTTTTTTGCAAGACTGCTGGGTGTGTATTTATGATTTAAAAAAAAATAAAAACAAACTATGATTACCTCAGATTTAAATTTTATTGTTGTGATGTGAATAAAATTGTATGAGGTCGTTTTTGTTTGTTAACTTACGGTGGATATTGTAGTTTCAAATTTGTTTCTTTCTTTTTCTGTGCCATGTCCTTTCAGGACGTAGGCGATGATGGCTCTCAACCTTCCTCTATCCCTTGCAGCTCTCAACAAGTTCCTTCCCTCTGCTTCCTCCCCGAGACCACATTCTGTCATCCACTTGCTTAAGCCCGCCAAGTATGTCACGCGTTGTTTTCACTCGTCTCTCTTTCCCTCTATTCGACCTGTGAGTATCAGATTTTCCAGGCCCTCCTTTCTCATTATGTGTCCCAGAAACTTCAGCTGCCTCTTCCTGATGTTAAGTATAAGCCTCCTCCTTGTTTGCACTCTCTAAGACCTCATCGTTTCTCACACTCTTGGTTCAACATATCCTCAGCATCCTTCTGTAGAAACATATCTCCGTCGCCTCGAGTCTCTTCTCCATCTTTGAGGAAATCGTCCAACATTCGCTGTTGTAAAGGAGGACAGATGTCACGTAACAGCTCAGTATTTTTTTCTTTGTTACCAAAGAAATCCTCCTGTCTAGCAATACTCTGCCCAGCCTTTTGGAATGCGTCCTTGGCCATCCCAATACGTCTACGGATCTCAGTGTCGCACTTACCGTCCTCTGTGAAAACGCTTCCCAGATATTTAAACTTCCGCGTCTGCTTCTAGTGTGCCCGACCTGCAAAATCGCATATGTCTAGTTTATTTAATTGATCTAGTTAGTTAATATTATGTAGTTATATTAGTAAGGTGTCAAATTTATCGCGATAGTATTCAATATTTTCAAATAGAATATTTTCAAAGGGCCCGATTCTAAGAATTCTTGTAAGATATAGGCTAATCTTACTACTTAGCAGTCAATACTGAAAAATCACATTACAGATGAAGAAGAGACTTGAAACAACAGAAATGTTGTTCTGTAGAAGGATGCTGAGAATGCCATGGACCGAACATGTGAGCAACGACGAAGTTATAAAGAAAATGGAATAAAAAGGACACTTATACCTAACACCAGGAAGAGACAACTGGAATTTCTCAAGCACATAATAACGAAAGACGGTTTGAAAAATTTTATATTTTTAGGACAAACTCAAAGCAGAAGGGACAGAAGAAAACGAGGCATAAGCTTGGGTAAATGGATGGCAGAACAAGGTTTAAGAGTGAGAACGAAAAGACAATCTTTATTTAATAGCTTCAAACGACAAGAAATTGTGGAGAGGAATGATGGACTACGTCCTGAAGTCGACAGATTTTATGATTTTGTCAGTTGGTAGGTTGAGGTTTAGTTTCGATTTTGTGACGTAGTTCATTAGAAAATGTAGGCATTGGTCCACTGGTATGTTTTTGTGTAAGGATTTTGCATATGAATTTGTGATTAATTGATGTCATGTTTTTTTTTTTAATTTATTGACGAGATCGCCAGTACTTTTAATGTGTTAAGTACTGATAGTTTCTAAAATAGTCGTTAGTATTTTCAAAACGGGTTTTGTTAGTTTCTGTGTGGTGGGGCACTGCCTATATCAGAGTTGATAGATCGCATTGGAATGTTCAATTTGTGCCTTTTTGGTAAGACATTCTTCGTTTTTATAAGTTTTTTGATAGCTTAGTTGAATATATTCTCATCAACGCTATTGGCTGATTTTATAGTTCAGGCAAAATTTAAGCTGGATATTAGTTTTTGATGGGTTCCCCCTCACAGTAATATGATTGGCTGGTGTCAGCCCTAAATACAGACTGATGTGGAGGTACAAGACGACGCCTATTGGCTACGCCTATTGTCTTCGCCTGTTGCCTACGCCTATTGCCTACCAATGCGACGAGGACCAGTCCATTACTGTTACCTGCTAGATTGTCCTACTTGGTTACAGTAGTCCAAAACCACTTTGCTACTTCGAACAAATATATCACTTTCCGGGACATATCAGTTTTCGAGGCATGCAGATCCACCACATTAGACATAGAAGTACTGCAATATAATTGAAGACAAATTGGTATATATATATATATATATATATATATATATATATATATATATATAGATATAGATAGATAGATAAACCTAGAGAGCCAGACAAACCTACCAAGGTTTCACTGACGATCTGCTTAGGTGAAACCTTGGTAGATTTGTCTGGCACTTTAGGTTTAACTAGGTCTGCTCTACTTACTGTATTGAGCACTTTATTTAGTTATATTGTCTACTCACATCGGTGTTTTTTTTTCTTTGGGTCTTGAACTCGTATTCTGGACGATTACTTTCGGTTAACGTACATGTTCTTGGTTCTTACTTTTTTATACCTTTTATCCCTTTGGTATTGGCTTGTTTATTTGCAAATCAATACACCGAAGGTTTTCCGAGCGAGTATAGTTTCTTATACTTATTAGATTTCTATTATTATTATTAATAATAATAATAATAATAATAATAATATATATATATATATATATATAGGGTGATTGAAAAGTAACTCCATATTTTATGTATGATGGATTCTCTAGTCTCGTAAAAATTATAGTTACACGGGAAAGTCCATCATACATAACATAGGGAGTTTCTTTTCAATCATCCTGTATATATATTTTAAATAAAATAAGCAATTCATAATGGAGTTTGCTACAGAGGCACACCAATGAAAGAGAGCTCACTATCATATTAACTGACAGATCCTTGATATTTCTCAATACATTCCCGGTGACCACAAGTAAATTCCTCCATTTTGGCCTTATGCCACATTTTTAAATAAATTACAAATAAATAACACTAAACAGATCGTCTGATGATCGTTTCGCCGACGTGACATGTGTTGAGTTCGGCTTCTTCAGGTCGACATGAAAGAGAAAACTGTGTAAGGAAAATTTGTTGAGATTTTTGAGGTTAAGAGGGGTAATAAATTAAATTACCTTATCAGATCCGACGATCAGATGCTTAATATGGATAAACAGGTGACATTAAATAAAGCCATTTACCATAGGAGACGGTTAATTGGTTAAGAACTGGCAACTGATAAGCAAACCTATGGTACTGAACAAAATATTTACTGTAGCCCGTCTTAATTCACAAAGACAAAACGTGTACATGTTAATACGTCCAGTTGAAACGTTCTATGAGCCTTGGTTGCTATTATTGATTTATTTTGCTCTGGTGTTTGATAAAATCATTTACATAATTCAAATGAAAGCCTTTATTCAGAGTTTATTGTGCATATTGGATTGATGTTTCATTAATCACCCTGCACTTGGAATGTCTGTGTGCATCATAGTAGCATGCTTGCATAACTTACTTATGATCGGATCTAGTTCATTTCTTAAAATAATTTTACCCAAAGCAAAACAATAAAGCCACTAAGACGCAAGGAGTTAAAGTGTGTTAGATAATATGAGAAAAAACCCTATTAAGGAGAGAGCACACTAAAAAAGAAAAAAAAAAACAAGAATTAAGAAGACAGAAGATAACCATGGACATTGCGTTTACATTTTTGAAGGTCAAAGATGACTGGAGGTTAGCATCAGCCATTCTTATGAAAGATAAAAGGGTTCTCTCGGAGACGAATAAAAGAGAACAGTTTCGTTGTGAAGGCGTTAGAATTAAGAAGCCGTTCATTGTTCCAGTTAACAATAAAATGTAAATCATTTTTGAGGTCAGCTGCCAACTGACCTTATCAAACTGCTCAAACTTACTACTACAGAATTAAATGATTGTGTCATCAGCTGAGAGCTGATGCTTTACTCATTTTTAATTTCTTTTGCTTATTAGTACGCTTTTTTTTCAGGTGGACAATACTTTGGAATCATCTGTTGTCCATATTCACTCTCATTAATTGAGGGAGCAATACAAGTAGCATATTTTTCGACACTAATTTAGTTTTCTCTCAGAGGCCGTGACTCTTGATAAAACACGTGACGGTAGAAGCTGTATTACGCTTCATTCGTTCCATTATAATAACTGTAACGATTTTAATGTTTTATAACAATAATTATTACGATTTATCATAATAATTGTGATGTTTGTCCACAATAAAAAAAATGCAATTTATCACATATATTATAAATAAAAAATATAATAAAATAAAAGTAATTCTATTATTAGTTAAAAACAATTCAACAAATTGTTTATATATATATATTATTTTCAATTTACATTTGCGATTCAACATTTAGAGGAAAATATTAATTACAATATTAGTAAAATGGTTCGTACTGTTTAATTAAAATTAATTTAAAATTAATCTATCATTTAAAATTTAAGCCTTTAATTTTTTAATAATACATATTTAAACTTTATTTATTCATTTAAATATAATAAAATCTTTTAATTTTTCAGTGCCTCAAAAAACATTCTCTTTCAATTCCAGTGCAGCAACTATAATAATAATAATAATTTTAATAATAATAATAATACAGCTACTACTACTACTACTACTACTACTACTACTACTACTACTAATAATAATAATAATAATAATAATAATAATACTGATAGAAGATCAATTTATATAGGGGACGGAGATAAAGAGACATGCACGGACGGAAACAAACACAAAGTTCGAAGCATATGCATACTATATAGTACATGTACATGATACTAACATTCTGATAGATTTAAACTTTGATTTTGAGCGGTTCAAAGCTGAAAGAGAAAATAATATCAGAAAAAGTTTCCTACCTTTGATTTTGGGCGTAAGAGACCATTGAACGCAAAATCACGTGACGCGCGGAAGGTCACGTGACGCGCAGAAATTGTCGTCTGCTTTTCAAATGATTTGCGACAAGAAAGAAGAAAAAAGAAAGAAACGAGCTGAAGAGAAAAGTAAAGGCGAAGTCGTTCTTTTCTTTATTTAATTTTTATTTCTCTCCTCAAAACTGCATGAAAGAGTCGAATATCGAGTCTGAAAAAGCGAAAAAGAAAAAAATACATAACACTGGGTATGTAAACTTTTCGTTTTTTTTTTTATGAAATTTATTTATACTTATCTATTTTTTATTCATTATTTTACCTGTGAATTTGTTCGAGAAAACTGTAAAAAAAAGTAATTGGCAAAAGAAAGGTGTATATGTGTATATCCCTTGAGGCTCACACACACACACACACACACACACACACACATATATATTCCCTCTTTCCATCACTTAAAATTTTTCCCCTCTCTCGCGCAAAATTGTCTATTTTTAATCTCTTGAGGCTCACACACACACACACACACACACACACACGCACATACAGAAACACGCAGACACACACATACATATACTAATTCTCTATTTTTAATCCTTTGAGGCTCACGCACACACAAACACAAAAACACGCGCACACACACACACACACACACACGTCCTCTATTTTTCTATAAAATAAAGAAAAAATTAACAATTAATTTTTGTTGGCATTTCACCAAACTTGTATGCGTGATTCTCTCTCTCTCTCTCTCTCTCTCTCTCTCTTAAGTGATTATTATTACTTGTATTAATTCTTTCTCTTTCTCGCCTTCTTGGCCTCAAGTTTTCAACTGACCTGAAGTGGAACAATCACATTGAATCAATAGCTGCATCTACCGCAAAGTTGGTTCTTTGTGTCGCGCCAGAAGGTTTTTCTCGTCTGAGACCATCCTTCACATCTACAAATCTAACATTTGTCCTTGCATTGAATACTGTTGCCATATATGGTCTGGTGCCCCCACTGTTCATCTCGAGGTTCTAGACTGCATGAATTTAAGCGTGGTACAATGATGGCATCTTGGCCCCGCCCTTTTACTTTCAAAACAGTTAAATATAACCACCTCCTCTACTCTCGCACTTCCCGGCAGTGGAACTCCCTTCTTTTTAACTGCTTCCCTCATAACTATAATATTCAAAAATTTAAATGTAATGTCAGTCGACATCTTCTGAAGCCTTGATCCTCCGATCTTCGTTTTATCCTCCTCCGTTCTTCTTTTTATCCTTTCCACCCCCCCATATATACCCAGCCTATTCCCTTACTTACACTCTCTGCAACTCCTTGCGTACTAGTGACACTCCTGCTTTACATAGAATTGAAACGTTTTATATATATATATATATATATATATATATATATATATATATATATATATATATATATATATATATATATATATATATATATATATATATATATATATATATATATATATATATATATATATATATATATATATATATATATATATATATATATATATATATATGTGTGTGTGTGTCTGTAGAAGCGGGACAAAAAAAAATCAAAGCACCTTATCAGATCCGACGACAAGAGAAGAAAATATGTTTATTATTATTATTATTATTATTATTATTATTATTATTAGTTCCGTTGGTGTTTGATGGTTTTAGAATAGGTGCCTCTACGAAATAGCTAAAAAATCAGCATACCGTGATGAATACATGCTCGAAACGTAATGAAAACATAGTTTTATCGTCAAAATCTTTGATATTCTTGAATCAGCGGATGTACTAACGTTAAGCATAGCAAATTTTAGCCTCTTTTTTGCAGTGACGGACACATTAAGTTGGAAATTGATGCAAAAATCAAATAATTGTCGGATTTTAATAAATTTTTCAGGACTTATTCACAAATGAATGAAATTATTTTTTAAATATTTTATTTATTTATTTATTTTTAGTTTATTTCACAAACTTAGTTAATTTTATGAAAACTCGGGAAATTCCACGTTATAAGTTTTAGTAACTATATTAGTTAAAAGCAGAATATTTTGAAGAATTTAAATCACCAAACTTTTTTTGCAAAATCGTTCCACGTTCATAGAGCTGTCAATAAATCTTTTAACATGAACCCGTGGTTAAGAAATGCTTGTATAAAACATTTTATGCTATAAGTAAGTAATATTTGTTTCAAATCAGATTAATTTTACTTTAAATTTGCTAATTTTTCTCAAATAACATTTCAGAAATATAAATTTTATTTTTGCAAGGTTTTTAAAACCGAGAATTAACTTTTGTTTATAAATGTGTCGAAATTGCCGTTTTTATCAATTTTATTAAAAAAAATCGATTCCGACCAATGTAATTTCTGTTTCAAATACACCACAGAGTATTTTGCTTACTGGCAATAGTAAATTTTAAATCCTTTAACCTTCAGATGAAGCTAAAATGAAAGCTTTTTTATTTTTAAAAATCCATTTTAAACTGAATTAGTGAAGGTACCTAATTTTAAATCAACCCACTCTTAGATCTTTGTTCTTCTCTATTAGCTTTGTGTTACCATGGCTTTTGCGATGATTATATATAATCCGTGTAGGGATATTTATATAAAATATGTCATTTTTCCTTTCTCTCTCTTCACTCCTTTCTTTCTCCCCTTTACCAACGGCATGGTTATGTATATAAGAGTGTTTTGGATAGAATATCTAATTTTAGGGCATAATTGGAAGAAACCGTGGTAGTAGGAAGGTTAATTTTCTAAATATTTTGTCTTAAATTGATCTATATTTTCGATTTTTGGAAAAATGTATTGAACGCTTTTTCCTTAATTTAACCGTTTGTTGACAAATATTGTTTGTTGTCAAAAATTTCATTTTTTTATTTGAATTTTGCTCCTGCTAACATTAATAGTAGTTGAACACTGTATAATGGTGAAATTTATGTTTGTATATATTGTAAATATTATACATAGTACTATATTTAAATATATATATATATATATATATATATATATGTACAAACATAACTAAAAACAGTTGTTTGTTCATTTGTTTAGGATTTAGAAGATGAGTAATTTTGAAAACATTTCGATATCTCCTCGTAATAGCAAAATGTCCATGAAATATCGAGCAAATTCTACCAGCAAAAGTTTCCTCAGATAGTTTGTTAATCATCGTTTTGCTGTAGGCACCTTGTTGAAAGTTACTAACTTTAGCTAGGCGTGAGGCAGGATGAATATAGTGAGACGCCCAGTGATGAATTAAATTACTATATTCCCAACAGCCTGCGAGATAAGCTTACTAATAATTAGTCTTACTGAAAAACACCAAAAGCATACATACGTAAATACATCTGAATAGAGTGCAGTTAAAGAGGAAAATTAACTCAGTATCAAAGGCCTGTTAGAGGGACACATGGAAACTTGTTCAAAACCATTTTTTAAGACTGTGTCCATTCAAGTGCTAGGCGATCATAGCTCAACAGATTTCTTTACTTTATTATTTCTGTATTGCCATGATTGTTCTTGCGAAGGCTAATGCTGTGATTTCCGATTACGTTTTCGACATCAGAGCAGTCCTTCTTCTAAACTGTCTGAAATTAAAATCTAGAGCCTACTCTATATTGCTATTTAACCCGTAGCTGGGGGAGAAGAAATATATTAATGTTTTTCTAAGAGGATACTGTATCCTTAAAGAGATTACAAACAGTCAAAGGTGACACTCGAGTGAAAGAAACAGCAACACAGGTGTAAATGAAAGAAAGAGAGGTTTATTGTAAAAGAGAATACACTACTGAAAAACAAGGAATCGGTTAGCATTCTAGTAATTCCCGAAGCAAAGTCACCAGGTATATCCTATGCACACTATATATATCAACTGATATAATCAGTCCACAATAGGCGATAGGGAGACTGGGACATTCCATTACAGCAGAGAATTTGCGAGAAAGTGAATGTAACAGACTAAGACGGAATTGAACTCGACTTGCTTTCCGCGTAGATAACCGTTACGTTCAAAATTGAAAACTTACGATAAGAATTAATGACACTAATACAAGGACAAATAAGAAAAAGATTAAAGTAAAAAACGTTTGTGTTAAACTGCTTAAAGAAGTGCATCATGAGCAAAAATTGGTTATGAAGGGTGAGTCTGGCATTTAACAAAAGGGAGAAAAATACTCGACTCATAAATTGCGAGGCAAATCTGTTCAAATACATTTACGTACATTTACTCGTGTCTGACATATAATATTATGTACGTTTCTGAGACAAGATGGATGATATTTAATTTTTAAAACAATAAGATTTTTATTCATGTTTTCATACATAAAAAATATCTAGATATGTGACAACTTAAAAGTAAACTGTAAAATATAAAATTTGAACAAACTGACCTTATTCGGTTTTACTAAAACATGTTTGCACGAATTCATGTTGCAAAGTATATGGTTTGCCTAATTATATATATATATATATATATATATATATATATATATATATATCAGTGTGAATATCCATGCATAGATGTACACACACGTTTTAGAAAGTTCGTCTGGCACACCATTGCTGGTGGATTCATTTATACTAAAGACTAACTTTTCTCGGCATCTCTCTCTGTCTCTCTCTCTCTCTCTCTCTCTCTCTCTCTCTCTCTATATATATATATATATATATATATATATATATATATATACAGGGTGTGCGGTAAAAGTAACATCCTTTTTATTTATTAAATTTTCTTAAACACAAAATAAACTACACTAGTTTAAAAATATGTATAAGTATTTTCACATCAAAACAAAATGATTTGTTATGATTAACAAACTAATTAATATGTTCAAAATGCTCCCCTTCATGTCATATTCAATTCAATGCTGGACCCTATCTTCAACACTTCTACAAACCATTTAACACAATTCTACATTAATATAAGATAATTTATCAGAAATTTGCTCGTTTTAATTCAAGATTTATTTTCGGTCTGAGCCTGGAAACAAGATCTTTCAGTACAAACTACAAGATGGCCATTCTACTGCTCCGTGTGGTCCTATCTACCTCATGCGTTATTTTTGCCTCATATATATATATATATATATATATATATATATATATATATATATATATATATATATCTCTCTCTCTCTCTCTCTCTCTCTCTCTGTGTGTGTGTGTGTGTGTGTGCTCGTATTCCTGAACAGTCTCCCGTTCTCTCTAAACCATACAATAAATGATTTACTGATTCTTGATTCCCTGCTTGTTGGAAAACCACTTCTGTAGTTCCAGTCTTTAAAAACTTGGGCGAACCATCTGATTATTCTAACTATCGGCAGATTAGTTTTCTACCACTTGTTGGAAAAGTACTAGAGGCTCTAATTAATTGGTTAAGCATCTCACATCGCACGGTCTTCTTTCAGATAAGCAATATGGCTTTCGCTTCTCTAGGTCAACTGATGATGCGTTAACGATTAATGCTGAAAGAACATATCAAGCGTTAGATAAGAATGGTGAGGCTTAGTCTGTTGCTTTGGATATCTCGAAAGCTTTTGACAGGTTTTGGAATACTAGTCTTCATAAGTTGAAAGGTTACGGAATTTAGATCTTTTAGCACTTCTAGTTCTTTTTGCAGGTGTTCCCTAGGATTCTATCTTTGGACATACGTTGTAGCTAATTTTCATAAATGACCTTCCTGATGTCGTCAGTTCTCAATTCAGTGTCTATGTTGATGACACAATAATTTACTCCTGTCTTAATATTGTCTGATCACTCGATGAGTTTAAATTTGCAGCTGATCTAAAAAATGACCTACAATCTGTTGTTAAATTTGGCAAAGAGTGGCTTGTTAATTTTAACGCCTCAAAAACAAAGCTGCTCTCATTTAATCATCTGAGAGAACAATTTTTAACTTTAATCAGCATGTCTGATGCTAACCTCCAGGAGTGTGACTCAATGTGGCTTTTTTGGACTAACATTTTCAGCTGATATGAAGTGGAAAGTGTATATTGAATTAATTGCTGTGTCTGTAGCTAAGAAAATTTGTTTGCTATGTCGTGCTAGATAATTTTTTTCTACAGAATTTATCTTAGATATTTATAAGTCTACCATTCGTCCTTGTTTTGAATATTGCTGCCACATCTGGGCTGGTGATCCTACTATATATTCAGAGTTTCTTGATAAAATATAAAAAAATCTGCAATGTTATTGGTCCTGACCTGGCATCCCAACTTCAGTTTCTTTTCCACTGCCGTACCGTAGCTTCCCTGTGCCCTTTTTTATAAATACTTTCATAGTAATTGTTTTAATAAACTTTCCGCTATTGTACCTAGACTTTATGAATTTAAGATATGAAAACGAGTGAAACGGTTTAAAAAAAAAGGATCAAAGTACCCGATTCCCAACACAATTACAGCAGGAAACAATTCCGTTCTGACTGAGAAAAAGGTAAGGAATTGGGAAAATGTATGACAGACGATCGTTTGATTTGTTTTTTATGGGTTATCAAACCATTGTAGGTTATTTAAAGCCGAAATATTATGAATTGTTAGAATAGTTCCTTTTAAAGTGAATATTGCATAAACAATTTTTTGAGAATTTTGGGTGTACGAGATAGTTTCGTAACTTTCCCAAAGGTAAGAGATGGTAGATGGCTTGGGGATACCAGGTGCTCTAAGCTTGGATGTGCGGGTGATGTAATGGATAATTGCTCGCAAGTGTTAATCAGAGAGCCGAGTTACAATTCCCGTTGAGTTCGTTATATTCACTTAAATCAAATACCCTTGGGAAAGGTATGAATCCACATCTTCTCCCCCAGTTATGGGTTAATTAGTAACCATTATTATCTCCCCAAAATTCCTACAATCTACAAATATTCCACGAATATTACAAATTTAACCACTTCAAGTAAAGGGTCAATCAGTATCTATCATCCATGTCATAATCTTCACTTCCTATTTCTTCATGTCACACACCTAATTCAGTAAACCTTTTCCATTCAGTGGCTCTTGAGCCTAGTATTGGGTGAACTTTAGTAAAAAAGCTCCTTCAGATGTTTCAAAGGTTTAGCTAATGAAATTAATTAAAACAGATATAATATTTACATACCTAATGTTAGAATACACATTATACTGAAATTAGTGCTTATATTGAAACATTATTTATTTGAACATCTACGAAGACAAATATAATAAAAGGTCAAAATTATTGGAATTCCCATTCATGGCTGTGCAACTCGTACTAAAATAGCCCACTTCTACGAGCTTATGGTACAGACATCAGGGCATACCATTGACTCTACCGTGTTAGTAAAAAGGTGAGACGCTACAAACAGATCCCCAAGTATATCAGGATGTGGAATTAGTAAATACTAAACCATTCAAATAGCTCGGGGTATATATCACTTATAACAAATTTAGTATAAGAGATAAAGAAATTGAACATAGAATAAGTGTTATGTAGTGGTTTCACAGTGAAGGCTTGTATTTGTACTCAGTCGGTCCTAAAATAGGTTCGACGTACAAAACGTTAGGAACTTGATATAATAGGTAATGACGCAGTAATCTAGTTGTGGTGGCTGATACTTTAATACCCGACTAACGGTCGTCCGACATCGACTGACTGACTGACCAACTCTCTGAGCGACTCAGCGACTGCTACCACTACTCCTACTTATTATAGATGGGAGAGTCTATTAACTATAGAATAGGTGTGTTCCATTATAATAAGCTGAGATAGATTTAGTTTTGCCTAACACAGGCAATTGCTACAAAACCAAAACATTAATCTGAAAACTCGAGCCATGTTCTTAAATAGATTCATCAGATCGAGACTTTCATACGGATGTCGTGACATGACGCAAAACTCGTTCAGAAATATTTAAACTGTCAGCTGTACACAACCGATTGATCAACTGTTAAAAATGGCTTCAACGAACCACGTAGACTAACGCTACAGAATCACATACAAAGAATTTTACCAAATAACGGATACTACATCATTTGAAGATTTTCAACGGCAGTAACAATTAAAATGGATAGTAAATGGAACTTGAAGAGAAGATAAGGACATAATCAAGAAGTTGATGCTCCACATTGCTTTAAACAAAAGGTTAGGAAAAAAACCTCTATCAATACTGAATAGAGTGATAAAAGTTCCTGGACTTGAGAAACCTGTTTTCCTGAAAAATTGTTTTAATAGAAAGATTTAACAAATTTCAACCGAAAGTAACTTTGGCTACTCAGTCAAGGAATGTCAAATGTTTCCTTATAAGGAAACGACTAATATTACCAATACCATTACCAATACCATTATTATTCATAGGAAGGTTAAAATCTTTTAGAACTTTATTTTTACATGCATCAGTGAACTAAGGACAGTTATGAATTCAATAGAAAAAAGTGAGAAGAAAGAAAAGAATGAAATAACGAAATGAAATGAAAAAGCAACCATAAAAAGAATAAATAAATTAAATAAAGAAAAAAGAAAAGAAAGACAAGGGATATATATATCTAGAAAAAAATACCAATAAAATAGTAAGAAAAAACGAGGAAAAATAAAAAAATAAAAAGTAAAGAAACAAAAACAAATAAAAAGCACAAAATAAAGTAAAATTAATGAAAAAAAATGAATAATAAAAAAAGAAATGAAAAAGAATTAAAATAAATGAACGAAAAAAAAAATAGAAACCCACTAGCAAAAAAAAAAAAAAAAAATGTAAAATGGAAAGAGAAAAAATAAAAAAAAGAAGTGAAAATATAAGGAAAAGCTAAATGGAATAAAAATAAAAAGGATAAGCCCAAAATAAAGTAAAAATATGATTAAGAGGAAGAATAAAAAATGAGTAATGAAGAAAGCAGAAAAATAGTTAAATGAAGGAAAAAAAACAGAAAAAAGGAAAGAAGCACCAAATAAAGAAAAATAAAAGAATAACAAAAGGAATGAAAATATCAAAAAAATAGACCAAGTAAAAGAATAAAGAAAGAAAGAGGCTAAAATAAAGAAAAAATGAAAAAGAATTAAATGACTAGAAATAAAAATCACCAGAAAAATAGCGGAATTAATTAAAAGAAAAAAAACTCAATATAACGAAAAAGGGACAAGACGAAGAATAAAAAAAGAAATGAATACACCAGAAAAAATAATAAGTGAAAGAAAGAAAGTAGAAAATAAAGAGAATATGTAAAATAGGAAAAAAATAAATAAAGAAGAAATGAATACATCAGAAAAATAGCTGAACGAATTGAAATAAAGAAAGAAGTAGAAAATACAGAAAAATGAGAAAGAGGAAAAAATAAAAAAAAGAAGAAAGTAAAATGTTAGAAAAATAGCTGAACGAAATGAAAGAAAGAAAACTAAAAAGTGAAAAAGAATGTTGTTAACCGTGTATACACGCACACGCCCGTGCTCGCTCGCGTCTGTGTTTGTGGTTGGGTGCCTGGGTGGCTGCGTGGTAGTCAAGTCCGAAAAGAGACAAATATAGAAATAGAAAAAGGCGGTAAATTGATTTGGAGAGAAGTGATGGAATATCTAAATAAAGCTAATATAAAAGTATATTACATTAGACAATGAAATTAGATGAAAAATTAGGTTATTTTGATTCTGCTAGAAATATTAGACAAGTTTGAACATGGCCGAACATTATGAGCTGAGAGACTCAACAAAACCAAAAATACTGACTATTAGTTTGTCGGTATTTCTTTATTTTTGTTGATATTTTTCTCCTTTTTTTTTTTCTTTTTACTGTTTTATTTTTACTTTTTATATTTTTAACTAACTTTGACGAGTCTTATTTAAATCTTATACGCTGATAATTTCGTTATTATTTTCACACTGTCTTTCGGACATATATTCACAAAAAAAACTCACATATGCATACCATACAAGAATACGTGATCTTCCTTTGATGTATATATGTGGGGTGCTGAAAAATTATCGGCTCGAAGAAAGAATTTAAAAAATTCTGATGTTTGGTCATTCAGTCAGATTTTGGGAAGTGAGTCGGACCAAGACTTTTCGACACCTCCTCGTATAACCTCATATGTGTACATGTGCGAATACAACAGTGTATATATGTGTGTAAGTGTGTGCGCGTGCACACACATAAAGTGTCTCTTCTGCTCTCTCTCTCTCTCTATCTGTTTGGTGCGTGTGTGTGTGCGCGCGCCCGCGCGTGTATGTTGAGTAATCAAGCAACGTATCAATTTGTTAGTTTGGAAAATTATGTCGCTATCCAAGTTTACCAGAATGGGATACAAATAATAAATTGAGCTACATCTGAAAGCCGAGCAATTCTGAATCTTGAATTGACTTTCTTTGTATTAACTGTTTAAATTAGCTCACCAAAGTTACAAATAGCGATATTCAAAATTTAGTAACACTAAGCTTTCAAATGGAGTCAGATATGGTAATCTTGTCGATAACAACTACGCCATCCATATAGGTTCCATCTGGAACAGCTTTCAAAGATTTCAGAGAAGTTTCATGCAGACCCAAAAATTAAATTCGAAAAAGAAAATACAATAGAATCTCTCATATCCGGAATCCCTCATATCCGGAATCCTTCATATCCGGAATCCCTCATATTCGGAGTGCCTCATATTTGGAATCCCGCATATCCGGACATGATTTTTGATGTGTATATTTGAACTATTTGGGTGATACGTAACTGATTTGAAATTTCTGTTTTTAAGTAAATTTACTTTGGATAATTGCTTATGCTTATTTTACCCTAATGGCTTGTATCGGTGCAGAAGAGGATAGGAATAAGAGGAAAAGAACAACTTTGGAGTTATCGCTAAAAATTGAAATTTTAAACAGTGAAAGTTCGTTGTAACTAATGGCTGAGTTCAACATAGGAAAGTTAACATTGCATGATCAAAAATCTTCGAAAGAAACTATTCTCCAGCGTTCACCCTGTTACAATGAACAAGGATATAAAAAAAAAAACATGATTGCGATGAAACCTGGACTGAAATAGAAAAAGCAATTGAAAAGGTTGTCAATTTTATGAAAAGAAAGCCAGCATTCAGCTATGGCGATTGCAATAACGTACATAGAGTTAAAAAGTGTCTTTCGTTTAAAAATATCAAGAAGAAAAGCAAAAGGAAATGCGAAAAAAGTTGAGAATGACATTAGAAGAGAAAGAATCATCATGCAACAGCGATTAAAAAATCCCCGTTACATTATTTGTTTTGCATACATGGCATACTTAATTTAATGAATTTTCATTAACATTACATAATTTATTTCTTTTTCCTTAACATCAGTTCCGTTATATTTCACTCACTATTAGTTCATTTTATTTACTATAAAACATCGAAAATAAATATTAAACCTGATTTCAGTTCTTTTATTTTAATCTAAATATAACCCCTCATAACCGGACTTTGTAACCAATTCCTCAAATGTGGAATAATAAAAATAATTTGGTAAACCATTCCAAGAGTATACCCATTCTGTGCGAAAACATTTATTACTAATGAACTGTATTTTCTAACGCACAAATCCTCAAGACAGGCAAATTCAATAGATCTTTTTCATGTAACGACTAACATGATATAGATTATTTATTCAACTACTTCAATCATTAAGTTAAACACACACATATACACATATTTACTAAGCTTAGCTAATTTTAGTATAAGGCATCAGGTTTGTGGCAGCTAAGTAGGATTGAACTCACTATTTAAGAAGGAGTTCAGCAGCAAAAGCGAGGGACTTGAAGTAACAGAAATGTGATTCTACAGAAGGATGTTGAGAATACGATAGGCCGAACATGTGAGTAACAACAAAGTTTTAGAGAAAATGAGAGCAAAATGTATACTTATACTTGACATCAGAAAGAGACAGTTGAAATTTTTATGGATTATAATAAGAAAAGAAGGCTTGAAAATTTTGATATTCACAGGAGAGATAAAAGTCAAGAGGAACTGAGGAAAACAACGCGTAACTTTGCTAGCGAGCTTGAGTAAATAGATGGCGGAAAACCGTTTAGGAGAAATAACAAAAAGATAAAACGTATTAAGAGCTACAATGGACAGGAAATTGTGGAGAGCCATGATTACCAACGTCATGAAGGGGCACGGCACATAGAAGAAGATGATGCAAAATAAAATTGCAACATTCTGAAGGACGATGCTGATTTTGTATTTTTAAGTCAGGAAAGAAAACTTCAGATTAGTCCAGTGTAGTGTTTGAAGAGAAATTATAAGCAAAACATTCTGCTTTATCAGCAGATGTTAACACCTCAAATTAATTGGGGGAATAGAAAACTTAGACACCTTTAGTCACGAGAGTCAGGGTTGTTAGGGGATATACGGTGCCTCATTCTATCATAAAACAAAACGTAACCCCTTCGAAGATACGTCTACATTTTTTTATGCGCAGACATTAGGCGTCTGCTGTGGTCCGCTTCTACGCTGGTATTACCGGAAAAAATGATTACTCTAGGCTATAGTGGTTGAACAGGCTGGTGTGACCAATGGAAAAGATTGTGATTTCACCTAGTATTTCCAAGAAGGTACAAAAGCATCGATGCCGGCTTTGACACAAGATGAAACCTTAGTGCCACAATTCTCAATAGGAAGGTTAAGAATATCAATTCAAAGGGAGTCTCGAAGAAAGTCAAGATATGAATCCCAATCAGTACGCTGGTAAATAAAAGAGGACTTGTGAATAGGAGGTTCCTGGCTAAGAGACGACTGAAAAGAAAATATCAACAGATACTACAGCATTATCCGAATTGCCAAGAAGCTAGAAAAGAAGCATTTTGATCAGAATTATTAGGGAAACGAGAAGGGAAATCCACTATTTGAGTAAGCGACGGAAGAATTGAAAGTTTCAATATCGGCAATATCAGTAACATTAGAATGCAAATAAATGTCGTGATGAGCATTAAAATCACCAAATACAAAAATGTTCGTAGAGGAATGAAGAATGAGAGAGGTAGAGAGAGAGAGAGAGAGAGAGAGAGAGAGAGAGAGAGGAGAGAGAGGGAGATTTCTATACTGTCAGAAAAGTTGCCTAATATATTGGAGTCCTGAGAAGAGGGAGAGCAATTATGGAAGATTAGAGATAGGTAACAGAGAGCAGTAACGAAATTTCGATGTACATGAATCGTCTGAAGACTCAAGGGAAAATTCCGTTAGTATTAAAAGATTTTCCCGGATATAAAAACCATGGCCATGCACATGTATCCCAGAATCCTTTCAGTAAAAAAGTAAGAGGGCATTGATTGGTAGCAATAGAAGAATTTAAATTAGTTTCACAAAATGCGAAGATATCTGGTGACCGTTTCAAGAGAAAAGATTCTGTATTGCAGAATTTGGAACGGATATCACAAATATTGGAGAAAGAAAGATTGAGTGGGTAGGTGATTTTTGTTTGCTGGTTTTCTCTTATTTCTTTTCATTGTATCAATCCTAAGGAGATTTATTTTTAGGAGAAAAAAAGGCTAAAATAATTATCACTGTCATCAATGTCAATACAAACCGGCCATAATGTTACTGAGACTAAAGCATAAAGTGGCCTCAGGGTTGCTCACCGGAAATACATACAGTTACACCTACCCATGCGCGACATGGCACTAAAATACCACGATATTATGCAGCTATTGATCATAGCAGCCTTTCTAGGCGCTACCAAAGAGTCCGGCTCATTACAAGTCGACGCAGCAGCCAGGAAACCGCCAACCTGGTAACCAAATAAGGAAGAGTTGCTGCCACTGGTCAGTCAGATCAGCAAAATGTTAAGATAGTTAAATCATTATGGCCATGTAAGAAGGAACCGGTAAGCCGTATCCTAAACAAGGGATAATGCTCTACTCCTGTTCAATAAACATGGAAGGAGTGAGGGTCTGGCGACAGGCGAGCCTGTCTACTCTTATTAACCTATTTTATTAAGACACCATTTCTAAGAAACTTGCCGAATAAGGATCGAAACAAAATTCAAAAATTTCAATCGACAGTAGTACTGGCTGCTCGGAAAATGAATTCAAAATATTTCTTTATAAGGAAACGAGTAATATTACCATTATCATTCTGCATACAGACATGATGTCCGCCATCTCGTTTTCGAGTATGACCATTATTATTGCTAAGACTTCGTTGCGCTGACAAATATGGCTCTTTCAATTGGATAAACTTTTAAAACTTCTGGCACATTGTTGGCAGACATGAGATACATATATTTTCTTGTCAATGGGTATATGTTTGAGAATTTTACGTGTCTTTTCAGCCCACCAGCTGGCTTACACATTTTCCACATGTGTGACATGAATTTTTAACATTTAATTGCATTTCGTAGCTGGTGCTCTGATACGATGACGTAGCATTTGAAATATTTCTTTCTGTTATTTTTATTCTTGAATTTATTTTTGTACTTTTCCTTAACCTCTTAGTTTATCCTATATATATATATATATATATATATTAGATGTATGTACAACACGTGATCTTTTGGGTAGGATTTTTAATACAGATATGTCAAAACTCTAATTCATTCTAGGTTTGGTTTGGTTTATTTTGTTTTACGGCATATCAATCTCAATGGGTTATTTAATACCGACAAGATTTTTAGAATAGGTTTATATGAATAGAACATGTATTCTTTGTAAGAAATTAGTATGTAGATCAGGTTTCATTGATGTTTTTTTTTTGTCGAGAGTCAAATATATTGCTGGTAATATATTTTTTCAAAAATGTATTGCAGTTTTTTTATACTTTCATCGTGCTTTGAACCCAGTTTGGGAGTTAACTATTTGCCCATAGCTGGGACCTTAACAGGTGTTATTACCCTAATCCAATCTTTCATATATATATATATATATATATATATATATATATATATATATATATATATATATATATATATATATATATATATATATATATTTGTTTTGTGGTACAAAACTTTATAACTGCCATAAATAGACAAACATTATTTTCATTACCACTTATGATGATAATAAATACAAAAGTAAAACTAAAAACGGACTAGCTAACCGTTTTCGAACCTCGCTCAACATAGCTAAATCGAGGTTAATAAACTGAATTATCACTAAAAAATGGACAATATGTATTGGGGAAAAGAAAATGCAGAAGAAGAAATATATATATATATATATATATATATATATATATATATATATATATATATATATATATAGTAACAATGACACAACAAAAAATACCAAGGAAGTATATCTAGTAAATAGACAGATAAAGAAATTTATACAGTATGTTTGGCATATGAAAATTATAATTTAATCTAATCTTGACACGAGATTAACAGATATAGTAAATGCCTTAATAATTAAAATTAGTATGTATTAATTATTTTGAAAGTTACTTGTTTAACACTTATTCTATATTAGAATCATCTGCTACAATGTCTACATAAAATATTAACTTCAGAATTGCGCACAGAAGGCAAAACGGTTATTCTTAGTTCACGATGAGAAATGATTTTGCAATCGTCCATTTTTAACAAGTTTTGGAAACAAAAAATGTGTCATTCACAGATTTTGAATAAAGATCATCGTAGGAACGGAAGTTCTTAAAAGATAATTTGATGATTTTCAACATTGAATGTTTCGATGGTTTTCTTTCTTATTTTTTTTTAATTACAAATTACTGACTGAATCGGACTATCATATAATGATATAATAATATAGAAATGCATTGCGTAAAAATGTATTTTAAATAATTTTACTGCAGAAATATATTGTAAATTATCATTTAATTCATTTCAAAGTAAAACTGAATTGAATTCATTTTATTATAGAAATGCATTACAATTAATTATAGTTTGGAAATATATTAAAATGCAAGAAAAAGGTGATTGTTAATAGTGAAGAATTTAGAAAAATATTACTGACAAAACAGTGCTATCATATTATAATAATTAGAATATTGAGACATGCACATGATTACTTGCCAGTATAAATCATATCAGTACATACACGTTCTCTCAAGCATAACCACAAACGCACACACTTTCTCGTCTAAATTCGGAAAGAAACATAACCACTATTTTAAATTGATTTAGTTTATTTAACAAGTACTCAATTCCGAATAATCGATTCTGCATTCAAATTTCATCGTATATCCGGAAATGAAAAGAAAATCTTCTTCTTCTTCTTCTTCTTCTTCTTCTTCTTCTTCTTCTTCTTCTTCTTCTTCTTCTTCTCCTCCTCCTCCTCCTCCTCCTCCCCGTCTCATTTAATTGATGATAATCAATAGCAAAAATAGTGTGTGTAGAGAGAGATGAAGAGAAGAAGACAGAAAAGATTTGAAAGTTAAATAGATAAATAAATATAAAGCATATATCATATGAAACAACGTGATAATATTCCTGGGCATCTATGTGCATAAAATAACAAAACCCGTTTTCTAATTACACCTGCACGTTTTGTTTAATGTTTTCTTTCTTAAAAAAAAAGAAGAAAAAAACAATTTACAAAAGCACATGTAAAAACGCGCGCGCACGTACACACACACACGCACTCACACAGGTGAAAACATTAGAGTTTAACAATATTTAAAAAGTAGCACAATTCAAATAAAATAAAGTAAGTTAAAAAAAAATAAAAATATAATTTTTTCGGCAACATTCGATCTTGGAGTTGCCACTCAGTTTAAAAATATTTGCTGATCAGTCAAAATTGTTGCTTCCATTACCGTGCTTTGTCCTGATATTTTCAGCAAATATTCCATTTATACGTTCTCATTGCATGTGTGCTGCAAGGAAAAGAACTGCTTAAGTGTATGGCTTACTCCTATCGAATATAATAATTATTAAAGCGGTGTCTACATTAAAATTAAACTATCCTCGCTGTAGAGCAGTGGTTGGACTTATTTGAACGTCTCTACTGTAATGGTTTAGATCCTCATTAAATGTTCTGCAAATATAGCTTTATAACAAACTAAGTTAAGTACGCTAGTCGATTATTACTACTGACGTGAGTGTTGGTCAGACGACGGCATCTTTAGCGATGGATCGTATAAACGAGTTCTCCTTGAGGTCTGAAATGAACTAAAGATCCAGCAAAGAGAACACTTGTTCATTAGGATAGACAAACATTCGGTCTACTCAGTGATGATGGAACGTTACTGGTCTGGTTTTTGAGGTATTCAATGTGACCAGCTAGTTTTTCTTTCTCCCGTTGAGCTGTTTGAGCTAAATCAGAGGAGAGATCAGCTGTTAAGTTATTATCATCCATATTTTTGGATGGCATCTATATACCGTTGTATCATCTGCATATATATTCACAAAAGATCGGAGTATGTCCTGATACAGATAGTTTTTTGCTTCGAGTTTTGATTATTGAAAATTTTAACTTACTGATTTACAATGTTCTACATAATAATCCTTAAGAATATATGTACATTACGCATATAATATACTTATTCTGTCAGCAATGCTTGTATTAATTACTGGCCATTGACAAGTCCCTTCTTTCTAGTGTTCAATGCATTACTATTGCAGAATCAGTTTCAATTCTTCGTAAATAAAATCAGTATTTACACAGTTATTACATACATCGACCTTAGGAGAACTTGGATGTGATGGTTAGCAAACTTGTCTCGCTCGGTCAATTATGACTGAGTAGTGAATTAGTTCCTTACCAAGTGCTTTATACTTTCTGCTTTATGCCACATCTAAGCTATGCTTAGTAAATCGTGACATATAATAAACTTATTCTTTCTGCAATGTTTGTATTAATTCCTGAACACTGAAAATCCCTTTCGTTCTGATTAACATTTTATTGCAATATTAGATATTTAGTCAATAATTTTACTGTTAACACCAGTAACATTGAAGTTGTTAGAATAGAAAATAAATGAATTAAGCGATGAAGTTGGAGAAATTATAAAAAGCCAGTAGGCATCGATAAGAAATCCGAAATTATTACTTATTATTTTCTTTCGTCAGTACGTGGACAATCATGGACCGAACATGTGAACAATAACAATGTTTTAGAGAAAATGGAAAAAAAAAGTACATTTCTGTTGCTTCAAGGTTTTCTTTCATATGTGAAGAGATTGTCCACCATTTACTGACATACAGAAGGACAGATATTACGTTAAGGTTCAGTACACCTTTTATTGTTTATGTTCCATCACTGAATTATTTATCTTTCTCTAATATCAGTGTCCCATCTTTGGATTTATATATCCTGTTGATGAGCATGTTTTTTTGTCCTATTTTCCTACTTTTTATGCATTTCTGCTTTATCTATCTTTATATCTATCTCTTTTTTATATCTTTGCACATTCCTCTTTAGTCTGCCTGCGTTTGTTCCTATTTTTTTGGCGCAGGGTCCTATATGCTGTGCCGTAACTTGCCATTGTTTTTTGTCTCCTTTTTAACATGTCGGGAATTTCATCTATCATCAAATCTTTTTTTCTTTGTCTAGTATTCTTTGGGATGATCTCCATTGATGATGTTACTAAAGCATTTGGTAATGTGTCCCACTTCGAGTTTTCATCCTCATTTTGTTCATTGTATCTGCTTTTAAAACTGTCCATATATTTCTCCTTCAAAGTTGTGTTTTTGGCCATCTTCAGTTTCCATAGTTTCCCTCTAAGTTTACTGGAAAGTTGTCGATCCCGCAGTCGGCACTTGGGTGTAATTTACAGTGCAAAGCTTTTATTCTGAATCTCTTATTGATAGCTATATAGTCGATTTTGATTTTCCGTTTCTCTTCCTGGGCTTCTCAATGTCCATATACTTCTTGGGTGTTCTTGAAACAAGGTGTTGGTTACAAACTGATCATTCGCCGTGTACCATTGGACCCATTTTTCTCCGCGTTTGTTACGAGTTCTTAGTTCGGATTTGCTAACTATTTCACCATCTCCCTCTTTGCTTACTTTGGCATTCAGGTTTGCCATGACGATATTAACTTCTTGCGTTTTGCATTGGGCTTTGGTATTGTTTAAAGAACAGTAAAACGTTTCAGTTTCTTCTCCTGTACATTGTGTTGTCTGCATATACAATATACAATTCTTTCAGATAGTGGGCAGTATTTCAGAAGACATTTCTTCATGCCTTGGTCTAATATCCGTCCTACTCCTCTTTTATTTTTCCTTCCGCATACATATCTGGTCCTGTGTTTCTCACTAACGAAATCTCCATTGTTTTCCTACCTCATTTCGCATACACCTTAATTATTTAATCTGTTCATTTTTTGGTTTATATATTTAAACTGGCCACATTAATTTAGTGTTTTGATGTCCCAAGAATTATTTTATGTTTGATGCGAACAGTCGCTGGATGAAGGCGCGATAGCACCTCTCAATCATATCTTCTCTTACCGGTCGAGGGGTCAATTCCAATGAGTTTGATCCCCTTTACGACAGTCAGGTGAAATCTGTTGCACATCTCCCTCCTTACAAGACGAGGGGTTAATTCTGAGAGACACAACCATTCAGGCCGTTATCTTTTATAATTGAATTGTTAAAAGCTATGATTTTTCTTGGGGGTGCCATTTAAATACTATCAGCGCTAATCTACAATTGTTATTTTTCTTTTTCCTTTTTCACAATCTACTACCAGAACTTGCCGCGTCGCTACATAAGTAACCATTTAAAGGAATAAAAACTGTTTAATAAAGTCTATATGTAATATCATGGGATACATAAACAATTAGTATGACAATGGCAATCGTAATATTAGCCGTTTCCTTATAAGGAAGCATTTGGCATTTATTGATTGCGTAGTTAGTGCTACCGTTGGTTAGAATTTATAAAATCTTTCACTTAAAAGAGTTTTTCAGGAAAATACTTTACTCAAGTTCAGTTATGTTCGTTCCAGTATTGAGGCAGTTTCCTTGCTAGCATTTTATTTGAAGTCGTGTGGAATGTCAACATTTTATTTCTGTCATTATTTTCTCTTCGAATTATATGCGATATCTATTTTAATTATTGAAATTCTTCAAATATTGAAATTCTTCAAATCATGTAGATTCTGTTATTTGGTACAGTTCTTTGTTTTTGGTTCTGTAGCGGCAGTCCACGACATTCGAAGAAGGATGATCCCCACTGAGACCTACAAGCTTCACAAGCTCGAAGCCATTTTAGTCATCGATCTGAGAAAGTAGTTGTATGCCGTTGACAGCTTAGTTTAATATATAAAAAAAAGATGTTAAAAAGAAGTTAGTTTATTTCATCTTGTCGCTTATACTCATTGTCGGACGTGAGAGCACCTTTCTGTCTTTACTGAATTCGTCTCTCATCTGCTTTTCTCTTTAGTTGTCCAAGATATTAAGTGTATATAGGATTTGGGTAGAATATTGGAGTGTCCCACTTTCTTAAATATCAGACTAATACTTTAGACACTCTCTTTGACGCTAAAATCTCCTTCATAAATTAATGAACATGTGTAAACTTTTAAAATATATCACTGACTACTCTTATTAGAACGGATACAAAAGAAACGCTTTTTAAAAATCTTTGTAGCTTAATTATTTTTTTAATAATAATTGGCTTTTTCTTTTTTGATGATTGGATTCATACCACGGGCAATGCCAGATCTACTTACTAGTTGAATTTCACATAGAAAATAAGCTATAAGAACATAATAAGTAAAAAAAAAAATAAGTAAAAAAATATGTAAAGACTTTCCATGATGTACAAATTCTGAGATATGCAAACGGTTGCACACGCGCTTGCGCGCTCCGCCTGATTCCGGTTCAGGAAGCTTGAGACCTGAGACATTAAATAATGGGCGGGTTTTTTTTTTACTTCTTTTTAAAAGAGTTCTGTCAACGACAAGCGATCCACAAAATGCAAGACTAAAAAAAAAAAATAAATATTAAAAACTCTGATCAAAGTACAGCGCCACATGTTGGAACAACTCAATTTTTTTTTCCTTTTCTCTACAACAATACAGAGGCTAGTGCTGAGTGCAGACGTCGTGCGCCAGGCAGCACGAAGCATATCGACTTGCACATACGGAGCAGCAGCAGTAAAACGAATCAAATAAGTAGATGAATAAATTGGGTAAGGATTGGAGTTGGAAAAAAAAAGGAGAAAAAAAAAAAAACAGAAATGGCAGAGGTGGGGATGTGTCTAATGTTCGTTGAGTGTGTGAGCAGCTGTAGTTGGGGGAAATCAGCGAAGGAAACGGAAAGAAAGAAAGAAAGAAAGAAAGAAAGAAAGAAAGAAAAAAAGACGAAAAATATGGAATGAAAGGGGATAAGAAATAAAAATGAAGTAAAGAAAGAAAAAGAAAGAAAGAAAAAAAGTAAGAGAAGGAAGTAATGAAAGAAAGAAAAAATAAAAAGAAAAAAAATATGAAGAGATGAGAAAAACGAGAAGTAAGAAGAAAAGGTGTAAGGAAAAATATTAATAGACAAAGAGAAAAAAACAAACAACTGGCTATCCAGATTGATGGACATATATATATATATATATATATATATATATATATATATATATATATATATATATATATATATATATATATATAAAAAAGAGTCATAGATGCTAATAAAAATTTGTTTTAAAATGCAAACGCAAGTAAAAACTGAAAACGAAAAAAGACACTAATTCAAAAGTGGAGACATAAATAACAAGCAATAAAATTTACTGGCTGAGTTAAAGGTCTGTTAAAATGAGAAGAAGGACGTAGAAAGTGTATATATATATATATATATATATATATATATATATATATATATATATATATATATATATATAAAGGCTCAAACACTTATAACCATGAAATATTAGTGTTTGAGCCTTTTATAATATATATTCTTGGTCTATCCTGGACATTGAGTTCTACCTGGATTCTATCCTCTTGGAAATTATATATATATATATATATATATATATATATATATATATATATATATATATATACACCACTCTTTATATCTATGTATCTCTTTATCTCTCTCTCTCTCTCTCTCTATATATATATATATATATATATATATATATATATATATATATATATATATATATTCTATATATATTCTATATATATATATTAAACTACACAATATAATCCTAAATTACCTCATATGTGGAATAGGCTTATTTCAACCGACGAAATTCGTCATTTTTATTCAACCCCGGTATAGATATAATTCCGACACGAACTCAGTCTATACCGCAATACCGGTTTTGAATAAGACTGAAGAATTTCGTCGGTTGAAATAAGCCTATTTTCCACATGAGTTAATTTTGGATTTTATTGTGTACTAATTATTTGCTCTGTAATAATAAATACACTGAGTTCTTTTTGTGGATCAGTTTTAATATTTTATATTAATAGGATCTACTTGGATTATATAACAACGGATTTAATACCTTTACTATATATATATATATATATATATATATATATATATATATATGTGTGTGTGTGTGTGTGTGTGTGTGTGTTTTCATTACATGTATATGAACATTCATAAGAGGGATCATCCATTCAACTTATTAGAAAAGATCCAGCTCAATTCATAAGATATTTAGCACGTGAGAGAGGAGTCTCAGTTATGACAGTGCAGATAGCAGTGAAAAAAGACTTGAAAATAAAATTGTACGTGAAATCTCTGAGGCACCTTGTTACACCAGGGCAGAAGGTAAGAGGGTGAAAATTATCTTGAATCAATTTGAAAATGATCCTGGAATAATACATACATACATACATTATCTAACAATTGCACAGTTTTGCGGTTACACGATTTGGACAATTTCGCTGTTACACCCATATATATATATATATATATATATATATATATATATATATATATATATATATATGTGTGTGTGTGTTTGTGAGTGTGTGCGTATCTATGGATATATACTCAGTGCGGTCATAGGAATCAACACTGAGAACTGTCAGTTTCACGCCTCAGTACAATATATATATATATACATACGTATTTTCGATACACACACACACTCACACACATATGTGTATATATATATATATATATATATATATATATATATAGGGAGACAGAGAGAGAGAGAGAGAGAGAGAGAGTGAGAATAAATTTAAAGTATGAAACATAAGAAGATTTGAAAGAAACAAAAGAGGATTTAAAAGAAACAGTAATCGGAGAGAAAAAGAAATAGGTTTTCGAGAAAGTAAAAAAAAAAAAAATAGAAAGAGAGGATAAAGAAAAAAGAAAAAATAACGAAGAAAAAGGAAAACAAAGATCAAGAGATTGTTTGGCAAAAGGCCATAATTGAGGTCTATCTAAATGAACATTACTATCAACAGGCCCCGAAGAAAAAGTTTGCTAGGAATACAAACAGAAAAATTGAATAAATAAACTAACGATAGTTGAAAAAAAAAAAAAAAAAAAAAAAAAAAAAAAAAAATGATGAAATTTACGAAGGAAGTAAGTTGCAAAGATGAGGAAAGTAGAAAATAGAGAGTAAAAAAATATGGAAAATAATTTATTGAAACAAGGTGTAACACTGAAAAAGGCAGACGAACACAAAGTGAAGAGAAGACGCTTTAAAAATGGAGAATAAAACACAAATTTACAATTATGAAGAAGAAAAAAGGAAATAGAAGACGTTAAGTAAAAAGAAATCGTTAGAAAATATCGTTTGATGCTTTACAACGGGAGAATGCGTGAAATTGCGAGATCCCGTCGGTAATAGAATTGGTAGGTTAGAGGAATAAGTGTTGAAGACAATAAGGAAGGCGGGGCTTTTGTTAGAGTGGCTTTGTATATGAAAGAGAATGTAGGTATGAAATCAGTGAAATCAGTGAGAAGAGAGAGAGAGAGAGAGAGAGAGAGTGTGTAATTGAAACTGTGAGAGAAAAGAGACTATATATATATATATATATATATATATATATATATATAAAATATGTACGTATGTATATATATATATGTGTATATATATATATATATATATATATATATATATATATATATATATATATATATATATATAATCAAGAAAGAAAGGGAAGAGTCCAAAAATGAATGGGTTAAAAAGAGAAAAAAAATTTGGAGAAGAAATTAAATAGAAAGAAAGAAAAATGATTGAATGAATGAATATGAGAAAAAAGACAGTAAATGTGAATGATAAATAAAACAGTACAGCTTAAATTAATATCCACTGAGAGAGAGTATGAAGCGAGAAAAATAGGCGACAGGAAGAAAAAAAAATGTGGGAAAGAAAAAAAAAAGAAAAGGATGAATGATGTGAATAGAAAGAAAGTATAATGGAAAAAAGGAATGATAAATAACAGTAATTATATGGAGAAAAGAATATGAATGAAGAAATATGGAAAAACTAAAGAAAAACAACAGTAAAAACATAAAGAGGCAAATAAGAACGCCTGAAAGAAAGAGAAAATAAAAACGGAAGACAAATAAAGGAAGATAGGCAGGAAGAAGGAAAAATGGGAAAAGTCCTTTCCTCACATAAAGAAAGGAAGAAAAAAAAGACAAAGAGAAAAATAATGAAAATGCCACAAAAATGGAATGAAAACCAAACAATAAATGAAAAAGAAATGCAAGGAAAGAAAAGAATTAAAAAACAATTTTACGAAGAAAGAAAAAAGAAAGGAAGAATGAAATTAAAAGTAAAAGGAAAATATATGCATAGAAAGAAGAAAGACAGGATGAAAGAAGTAAAAGATGGAAAAAAGAAAGATGGGGAAAAAGAAAAACCTGGACAATGACTGGAAAGTAAGAAGAGAAGTGAGATGAAAGAAAGAAATATGTTATAAAAAGAACAAGAGGATGGAAATTAAAGAATGTCTGAACAAAGAAAGGTGTAGACAAAGATAGGAACAAAGAACTAGAAAAATAGGAATGATGAAGAAATAAAGAACTGTACACGAGTAAACCAAATAAACTTATGTTCATACAATGTGTAGTGCATAAGGCTAAAATGGGACTAAAAGGATTGTATTGGACTAATTCAGCAAGTGGTGAAAATTTGCTTGTTTGGAAAATTAGCAACTATATTCTATGCTTTTTACTTTCGGCGTTATAAACGATTTATAGCGGCGAACAATTTCATACCAACACGCACACACATATTCCCTCTTTCCATCACTTAAAATTTGTCCCCCTCTCTCCCCCCCACCCTCATACTTTTACCCTCACACTTCCGATGTTCTGGTATATTGAAGTTGTTTTCTTTGGCTTGTACATCCTTCCACTTGCCTGAGGATATATATATATATATATATATATATATATATATATATATATATATATATATATATATATATATATATATATATATATGTATGTATAAATGGTCAGAGTTGAATCAGACCAGAAAACAGTAGTATTAAAAATTGCTCAATACACGTGTAAAAACAGCAAGAGTAAAAAATAACATGTAGAGCTTTTAACTTTAAAAAATCAGGAGGTCACTTGTATCCGCTACCTTGGTTTCAACCTTACGCTATCCCCAGGAGATTTTTTTTTTTATCAAATGACTACCTAAAATGACTACCTTTTATTTTTTAAAAACTAAAGAACGCTACATTATTATTTTCAAACATAAATGAACAAACGCACGACATTGGATGTAATGGAAAGGGAGGAGGAGAACGTGAAGAAGAAGAAGAAGAAGAAGAAGAAGAAGAAGAAGAAGAAGAAGAAGAGGTCTATTGTAAATGCCTCTGTGGGTGGTGGTTAAATTACATACTTTTATCCATCCTCATATGCACTTAAGAAAAATTTTCTGTTATGTAAGCAAGGGCTTAAGATTTCTGGTTTAAAAGTTTTTTTTTTTTGTGTCCGGAAATGTCATAATGACTAATTTTTCCTGTTGACAGAGGTTGCAAATATGGTTGTGGCTGTTTTATGGTTTTGATTTATTTTAAATTTTCCACCTTATCAAGGGATACCTGTTGTTTTTTGCTTCTAAATTCCGCACATGGTCAGCTAGTTTGGTAGAGTACCTAAGATTTACTAGCTTAAAAGATGACCTATGATTGTACAAACTAGGTTTAAAAGTACTTTCCGTACATGCTATGTATGTTTTATTTTGGCAATTAATATTATGCTGGAAGACCCTATGTCTAGCAAGTGACCCTGCATCATTCCACACAAACAGGAGAAACCAATTATGGCTGTCAGACAATTTATGCGACCACATCACTCTTTACACTCTACCACCTAACTCCCCAGACTTGTAACCCCTTCATTATTATGTGTTGGGCGCATTGTAACGCAATAGATGAACTGAAGGCAAGGTTTATATCAGCATTCACCCTTAAACAAGGAGACTGCCCAGAAAAGTTGCAGGAGATATCAAAGTCGTCTGGAGGTCGTGGTTGAAGCTAATGGCAAATTTATTGAATAAATCAACTATTTCAAAATGAGTTGTCAATATTATTTTCATTTTTTTTTTTTGCGTAATTTAGACGACAATTTATCCATCGCTCCCTTCCCTTTCTATATATCTATATATATATATATATATATATATATATATATATATATATATATAAAGAGAGTGAAGAATTGAATCACTCCGTTTATATCTTTCTCTTTTACATCTCCCAATATATATATATATATATATATATATATATATATATATATATATATATATATAGTATGTGTGGGGAAGGAGTGCTGAAAATGTTCTCAGCGTGACTCAGTTTTCCAAAACTGATCAAATGTCTGCAAATCAAAATATTGTTTGGAAAAGTTTCTCTGTTGGCATAGGAATCAACATTTCATGGTGACTGTCAGTTTCATGCTTCCATGCGATATTGATCTGAAGATTGCTTTGAGTTGTGAAACTGACATTCATCATGCCGTGTTGATACCTATATCTACACTGTATATATATATATATATATATATATATATATATATATATATATATATATATATATATATAGATAGATGCAGTACCGCCATTAAGAGTTCTCCCGTATAAATTCCGCAAATCTTAAACAATATTAAACATATATATGTGTGTATGTGTGTGTCTATGTGTGTGTATGCGCGCATGTGTTTATGCTGTATGTGTATGCGTACGTATCTCTCTATCTCTGTTTCTCTTTCCCTATGAATAGTAAATATGGAATAATCCGATAAAATGATGAAACTAAATAAATAGCGAAATATTTCCCGCTTGTTCCTTAATCATTTATTCATCTATTCGTTTATTTGTCTGTCTGCCTGTCTGCCTGTCTTTCTCTATCTCTGTCTCTCCCTCTCTCATATATATGGGGAGAAAGAATGTGAAAGTGCGGGAGAGAGGGAGAGAGAAAGAGAAGAATGCATTAATGGACTGAGATTGGCTGATAAATAGGAATAGGCTAAGACAGACAGATTGACATGAGCATGCACATACATAGATATTTTTTAAGCAATTCACTCCAAGGAAGGCGGGAGTGCCTCTAGTACTCAAACGGCTATAGAGAGTGAAAGTAAGGATATAGGGGCATAGGGGAGGTTGAGTAAACTCTAAAAAAGAAGAACGGAAAATGGTAAAAAGAACAGGGATCAAGGTAACAAAAGATGTAGATTGACATTACATTTAAATTTTTGAAGATTATAGTTAACAGGGAAGCAAGTAACAGGAAGGGAGTTCCACCGTCGGGAAGTGCTAGATTAGATGTTAAAGTAGAAGAGGCGGTTACATTTAACTGTTTCGACAGTAAAAGGGTGGGACCTAGCTGCCAACCTAATAGCACGCTTAAATTCATGCAGTCGGGGCAACAGTGAAAATAGCTCGTCAGAGCAGATGCCATGGAAATATTTATAGAAAAGACAGAGGGAAGCCATATTACGTTGGTGAGAGAGTGACTTGAGTCGAGCCCCCAATCCAGGACTGATCACATTGCACATCCGTCTTGGATTTGTCAAGAACCTTGAGATGAACACCGGGAGAACCAGTCAGTATTTCATGCAAGGACGAATGGTAGATTTGTAGATGTGAAAACCAAACGAGAAAAACTTTCTGGTGCGACAGAGAGAACCAACTTATCTTGCGGTAGGTGCAGCTATTGATTCAATATAGTTGTTCCACCTCAGGTCAGTGGAAAACGTCAGACCAAGAAGGCTCAGTGAGGCGTTCTCGTGTAGGTGAGCATCAACCATGTTGATAGGAGACAAAAAAGTTTTTTTTCTGGTGAGTAAATGACAGCAGTTTCGTTTTGGATGCATTAAAATTCACAAGGCATTTTCTGCCCCAGTTAACACACAGACTGGAAGTCGTTTTCGAGACCAACGGTCAGGTTAACATTGTCAGCCATGCCAGCTTTACTATTGAGACAGGAGTAAATGGTAGTGTTCTCTGCGTAGATGCCTACTTGAAAGCTGATAACGTCAGGAAGATCATTGATAAAGATCAGAAACAGTGTAGGACTAAGGAAAGAGCCTTGAGGTACACCAGCGTTCGTATGGAAGGAACTGGAACCCGTTCAGGACAACATTCATTTCACGATTAGACAGGAATGATTGGATTAAATCAAATAATTGTCCTGTAATACCGTATCCCTGAAGTTTTCCGTAGAAAGCCAGCATGCCAAACTCTGTCAAAAGCCTTCGATATATCTACAGCAACTGCTTGAGCTTCGCCGTTAATATCAACAGCATGGTATACATATTCAGTTATGGACGTAAGCACATCAGCCGTAGATCGGGCAACGCGGAAACCATATTGTTTGTCAAAGAGCAGATTGGTGGGACGGTAGTTAGTTGGGGTAGAAATGTCTCCAGAGTCCTTAAAGACTGAGACGACAGAGGAGGACTTCCAACAGGCTGGAAAGCAAGAATCAGTGAGGCAATAGAGTCAGCTCAGGGGCACATTTCCTTCAGACTACGGTTGGTATCCCGTCACGCCCACTCGCTTTATGAGAGTCCAATTTAGACATTATACAATCGATGGGGTTATGCACATCTCACTCAGTATAGCGTCAGTTCTGGAGTTCTTTGACGTGGTGTAATGGTTAGTAAGCTTGTCTCGCTTGAGGTCAACTACGACTGAGTAGTTACTTCAATCCTTACTGGGTGCTCTACACTTCCTGTCTTGTGCCACATCTAAGCTACACTTAGAAAATCAGTATAGCCTCAGTTCTATGAGGAAAATCAGGTGTGGATACCCCGGATGAGTCGTGTGTTGAGTTGGATGAGAATTTCCGAGCAAAGCATTCAGCCTTATCAGCTGAGGATGTTAGGATGTTAGAATTGCTTGAATAGAGGAAGGATTGAGGATTTACTGCAGTTCAGCATAGTCTTGTAGAGCCACTAATAATCTTTAGAACCAAACCTACGAGATGCAGTACGTTGTTTCATTCTATCTGCAAGCAGTAACTTTGCTTCATTGAAGACACGCTTGCACTCATTAAAAGCTGAGACAAAGACACGTCTGTTGCAATCAGACATGTCGCTCTGGTACAGACGGTAGAAGTGATTCCTATGGGCTATAGCGACAGAGCAAGCAGTTGAGAACCAAGGAGATAAGCGCGATTTAACTTGGTATATTCTTGCTGGGATGAAAGCCTCTATGCTTTTACCCAGGAGGAGACCTCAGTTGCACATTTTTGTACGGGATAATTAAAGACAACATTCCAAGGGACGTCGTGAAGGAAATCATAGAACGAGTCCCAATCTGCACGTCGATAACAGAAAGATATTCTGTTAGTAGGAGGTTCTTGGGGTGGGGGAGGGGGAATGGAAGGAGATGTTAACAGACACCACCTGGTGATCAGATTTTCCAAGAGGGCAGAGTTGAGAGTAGTGCGACAATAATAAGGGACGTGGGTAAAACAGACACCGTGAAGGGAAGCGTTACTGTCCGAGTTACAGGAAAGTCAACCACCTGCGTGAGGGATTGAAAAGTAAAGGGATTGGATGCCAGCGAGGTCAGTTAGAAGAGTGTTTAAGCCATATGGTATGATGAACGTTAAAGTCACCGAATATGTTTGTAAACGGATGTAGAGAGATGGCTCTGCCTATCTTACCAGAAATGCTATCGAGTGCACAACAGTCTTGAGAGGAAGGGGAACGCTAGAGAAAGAAGAGATAGTGTTGTGGATTCCGAGATGAATTCGGTCTCCAATGAAGAACAAACGCAATAATTAAATATAAGAAATAAAATGTATTTACACAATCATACAAAGGGTAATACTATTAGTAAATCCAGGAACACGGTTAGTAGCAAATACAGATAGATATATACAGTCTTGCAGTAGGACTTCCTTAGAGTCTACGTGCTTGTAACTGACTTCTACAAGAGGCTACCTCACACTATCCCCGTTCGTATATTCTCTCTCTCTTTTCGACTACCCTTTCACTATCTGACTACTCTCACTGACTGTCTAACTCTGGGTATTTAACGGCAGTAGTTCAAGTACACTGGTAGAGTCCACTTATATGAAAAAGGGGTGGACTTAAGGAGAGATAGACGGAAATAAATATATATACAAATGGTCTGGAGATTCCAAAGAGGGTTCTCTAGCCGGCAAGAGATGATCGCGGACATAAACACCCAGCCCATGTATGTGGATTTTAGAGTCTGTTCTAAGGAGAGAAAGGAATCAAGAAATCAGAGGAAGATATTGACAAGTTAAGGTTAGTCTCACAGAGAGCTATTATATTAGGAGACTTTTCAAAGAGGAACAGTTCCACACTGCAGAAGTTGGTACGAATACCACGGATGTTGGAGAAGGAAATGTTAACGGGTTTACGTGATTTTTTTGAGCTGGTTTATTTTTGGTTGCTTATGGTCATGCTGAATTACGTTGGTAAGAAAAAGGCCTAAAGTAATAGAAGCAGTCGGTCATCAAATGTAGCATGAGCAGAAAGGAACTGACGCAGACTGTAACATAATGTGGCCTCGGGGTTGCCCACCGGAGGTGCATGCAGGGATACCCATCCATGCGCGACATGACACTGCAAGAACCCCGGTATTATGCAACTGTTGATCAGAGCAACCTCTCAAAACGCTACGCAAGAGTTCGGGCTCTTAACTACCAGTCGTGAACTGCAGCCAGAAAACTGCCAACCTGGTACCCTAAGTATGAAGAGACATTGCTAAAAACCGCACACGTTACAAGAGGTTCATGACAGCAACAGTACTAAGGCTAGAGTAAAGGAAAGGATACGGGAACTCCTTCCTAAACAGGAAACAAGGGATGAGCTTCTACTCCAGTTCCAAAGGAGGGGGATGAGTATTAATTGGGCGATAGGAAAGCCTATCTACTATTAAACAACCCCCCACACACAAACACACACAAGAAACACACAAAAACAAACAAGAAAAAACAAAGGCAAAAACAACAACGGGCTTGGAAACACAACTGGAGAGCTAATCTGGGCAGGGGATCATGATGCGAATTATGTATGTATAGATTTCTCGTGGGCTAGACGTCTAAAAGACACATTGAGAGGATATGCTCGAGCATTTACTACACCCGCCCATATGGATTGTTGTAGATGGATAGAGGAGAAGCATATGAGTTGGAGGGGATATGGATAGGAAATTTTGAATGTAAATATAAAGTTTCACTTCTAGAAGAAGCGACGAGTAAAAAAAAAAAAAAAAAATTCCAATGCTTGTATGAACGCGAAAAATCGCCAAAAACATAATATTTAAAGTTTTCAGAGGGAAAAATAAATTCAATTAAAAAAAAAAAAAAGAAAGGAAACGTTAGTAACGAGGAAGAGAGAGAGAGAGAGAGAGAGAGAGAGAAAATAAAAATGCAAAATTAAATTCGAAGAGATACATATAAGGGTGACGGGCGACGATATTTTTTCTCGGATGGTTACTTAGACGAAAGTTTAAGTAAGGAGTGACAATGGAAGTCCCCACGGCCGAACAACGAGATGGGGAGAGAGACAGTACTAAAATAGCGTTGTGCCAAAATTCACTTCTTCTAGAAGAGAACCCTCTAACGCCTGTGAGCCACGAGTAACAAGAGAGAGAGAGAGAGAGAGAGAGAGAGAGAAAGAAAGAAAGAAAGAAAGAGAGAGAGAACAAATGAATGTTCGAGAAAAATAAATTAGGAAATGTAAGATAAAAATGAAAATAAACTTATATGAAAATGCATCTGTAATTTTTTTTAGGTTTAACGATATCACGTGATATATGTCTGATGATGACCCACTTTTTATCCTCGAGCCGTGGTTAAGAGAAGATAATATCAAACTGTAAAGTAAATCGGAACAGTAAAAAGAAATAAAATTTAATGACACAAAATTTAGAAAAAAAAAAAAAGAATAATAAAAAAATAAAATTATATAATAACTAAATGTTGGACATCTGGGATGAAGCACTGGCATATTAAATACATCTGTAGATCATTACTATTGTATTGTATTTCTCACTGTTGATCCTATACTTGAAACATGTTGCCAAATTAAATTTAATAATTAACTAAATAGTTGATCAAATACTTCAGGAAATGATTAATTAAAAACTTGAATTAGAATCGCTGTGGTTATCTCACATATAATCACTGAAGCGAGTTTGATCTTCGCTCATGTGTCTTTGTTTCCGACTAAGTTAAGGTTGTTAGATATTCATAAAACATAGCTAGATATATAAAACGAGACAAATATTATGATTATTAGAAAATTAAAAAGAATTAAATGGGCAGCATGCTAACTTAAAATAGCAGATCTCATCCTCTGCGGGGTGGGGGCAGTTTTAAGGTTTCAGAGTAAAGGAAATTGGAAGCACAGATTAGGAGATCCAAACTAATAAAATACTGATCTTTCTACAAACCACAGTTCTATAGATTGCATCTAATCTATGGATATCACACTTCTAAATAAATAAATAAACGTCAAATTCTGTCTGTGCGTCTCTGTGTGTGTGAAACCCCACTAACACACTTGCTGTACATAGAAATATTATACTATTTTCGAATCAGGATAATCTCGGGGTTGAAAATTTGCCTTTCCTCTGGTGCTTGAACATCCAGCATTAGAATTTGTTTCCAGATGAGGAGGGAACAATTAAAAATTCAAATTTTAAAATAACTGGAAAAAATTAGTGATTTTAAGAGTTTTTAATTGATATTGAGTTTAAAGTAACGCTAAAACTCTGTGAATTTAAAAATTTTATTCAAAGTCCAGTTTAAAATATCTCCAAAACTTCGTGAATTGAGAAAATCAATTTTATTTCTTCAAAAGCCAAAGAAATCAGAGTTAAAGTGAGTTTTCGTGACGTGAAGTTTTGAGGTTCCGCAGAGTTTGATTTGATAACTCAGTTTTCGCTCTGAATTGGAATTTCAGCCCGAATCAGAATTAAAGTGAGGTTTTGAAGTTCCATCGAGTGAATTGAGAAATTCAAGGTAATTTCTTCAAAATTATCATTGCTATTTGCAAAGCTGGAGCAGAGGTTCCTTTTGTTTTGGGCCAAAATTAGCCCTTCCAGGAGATAGCTTAAAAGCTTTTAAGCTAGTTATTAATAAAATATTAAGTTCTATAAATTCTGTAGAATTGCAGTTTGATTTTGATAATAATATCTGATATTAAAAAGAATGCAATATAATATAATATAATATAAAGTGGTACGTGGGCAAAAAAAAAAAAAAAAATAGAAAAAGGTTTAGAAGCAATGGATTAAAGAACAGCGTATACTTGCAACTAATGGCAGTACCAGCTATTCAAATGCCGCCTTTTCAGGGCAGGCAGACTTTTCCAAATTGGAAATTTTGTACAACACAAAATTCCTACTCTGATTTTTACTCTATCTCTTATTGGGCTGAGTTGATATCATCAGAAATTACCACAGTGTATAATCTAAGTGTGCACTGAAGAGAGTTCATTACTCACACAGAAGTCCTCAGGACTGTACTCTTCAAGATAAATCGATAATAGACAGTCGAGTTTGGAGATCTGTCCACTAAAATTATATTCAAATCAAATTTGTCATTCTTTTATGGAATTTATGATTTTTGATATAATTTTTAAAATTTTTAATTTGCTTTTGTTCGTTAGATGATATCAGCCTGTGCGATGGCCTTCGGTTTGTGAGATTGTAGAGGACCGTGTGCTTTACGTGTTGTTGAATTAGGAACACGTGCTGCTTATTGCTGCTAGAAAAAAGGTCCAACTACAAGAACATGTCGGACTCAAGTTGAGTCCAACCGAAGATGTAAAGAAAACAAACAAGACCGATATATATATATATATATATATATATATATATATATATATATATATATATATATATATGTCAACAAATATATGTACTAAATAACAAAATTACAAGTGACAAAGACATTAACATTTGTGTTTTTTGTGTGAACGTAAAGAGCTTGTATTTTGGTGAATGTTCGTACGTACGTGTATGTGTCTTTCATGGGGTTCTCCCACAAGTGGACGAAAACGCGGATTTCTGCTAGAGGTCACATTTTTAAATGCGTCCGCTGAAATGCAAAGTGGAAAAGAGATCGAGAAATGAAATCGCCCAGTATTTATAGTGAAAGTTAACTCCGACAAGATCACCTTTTGATAGATGAAGGAGAGAATTATGTTCAGACAGTTTCTTCCCCAAAACAGTTGCAATGTGGAACAGACTCACGAAAGGATGATCCCTTGATTATCACAATCTTAACTTCATTGAGGATCAGCCGTTATCTATCCTACATATCCTCATAATATACAAACTTTGCTACCTCCCTTACGAATTCTATACATTTAGTAACACGCTACCTTGAGTGGCTCTTAGGCCTTGTATTGGGTGAAAAATAGTAAAATAAATTTTATTATTATTTTGATTTTTAGTTTTTGCAGTAAGATCTTACCTACCGAGTAGATAATTAAAAAAAAGAAGCTCAGTTTAATTCCTTTTACACATATCCCCACTACACACATACATACATACATACATACATACATATATATATATATATATATATATATATATATATATATATATTCAAATTTATAACATATACGTGTTATAAGATCACTACAAAAGTTGCAATTTTGTTTAAAGTTAACTCGTGATCGAGTATGACGCCTTCATAGATTCAATCTACATTGGGTACATATTTATGTTTGGATATTTTGTCGCTAATATCGTTTCCTATAGTTGAATTGGCCTGCACGTCACACCACATTTATTGTACATCAGTTTATCTGCGGCAGGTTGGTTTTCTGTATTCTGATATTTATAATGCTGATTGCGTCCAATGACCAAGCTACACACTTTGTTACTGAGGCTGCAAGGGAAATTTAGTTGGATGCCATATTGGTAGACAATGTTTCTTTGACGCCGTTTGTGGATAATGAAGCATATCTTTAGCACCGAAAGAAATTCTTTCGGTGACTTCTCAGGTACAGCGTTAACGTCTTCCATATATTTAGCAGCTCGTCTTAATTTATCATATGTAATTTGTTTTTGTTTTTAATTCTTTAGCATCAGTGGCAATCAGTTTCCTCTACTGCACAGTATAGAATGAAAGATCTCCTCATGTGCTATTATCGATGTTACATTTTTTAAGTGTGTCCTTACACTCTTTTTGTGGCTTCTGAGCGGACCAAGTAACCAAGTCATCTAAATCGATGTTTCATAATCAAGGAATCAATACTCGTCATATTGGACCGCTGTAGTACTTCCGTATCAGGAACATTAGATCGCCATGACAATTTTATCAGAGAACACAAGCAATGTTGGTAGAAGCGCTTTGAGGCGCTTGATATGTCTGTAATGTTGTCCAAGTGCCGCATCCATGGAAAGACAAAGCAGGATCTTTCGCAAGAAGTCATTGAAATTAGTAATTGTTAATAAAAGAAGGTTTGGAGAGCCATTATCGCCTACGTCCTGAAAATATATGATATTTTAAAAATTAAATCGTTTCATGCCGGATTAAATCGTTTCAGAACGGATATTTATAGCATACTGAAATCGCAATTTTTTCAAATACACGAAAATATATCATCGAAGAAGAAGACTGATATGCAAATTTCCAGGGTGATTACTGTGGAATAGTGTATAATAAACTAGTTTCGGTGAGCTAGTAAAGAAGGCAATAATTAATGAGAGATTGACAGGAACAAAGTTAGAAAGTGAAAGATGACTTGATTTGGACACAATGAGTTTGCGATCTGATAGAGCGGAGAAAGAGAGAGAGAGAGAGGGAGAGAGAGAGAGAGGAAGTAAAAGAGAGTTGAGTGTATGGTGGAAAGAGAGGAATCAGAATGAAATAGAGAAAGGGAGAGAACGAGTTATAAAGAGCTAGTTGGGTAATGGATAGTGGCTCGGATTGAGGAATCGGTGAGCCGAGTTCGAATTCCAGTCGGATCCATTCACGTACGTGATAATACCCTTGTCTTCTCCCCCCAGCTATGGGTAAATAGCAGGACAGACCGGATGGCAACTGGTCTATCACAGAAAGAAATGGCAACCTACTGCGGGAAAAAATCTGCCACGGGGTTTATCGAAAGCATGGCACATAACTAATTGACTGACTGAGAGAGGAAGAAAGGAAGGGACTGTCAGAAACTAAAGAAAGGGAAAAAAGAACTATGTATTTCAAGATTCAGATTGTTGTGGATTCCGAGATGAAATCCGGTCTCAAATGAATGACAAACGCAAGAATGAAATATAGCAAATAAATGTATTGACGCAATAATACAATCGGTAATACGGTTAGTAGATCCAGAAATGCGGTTAGTAGCAATAATAATATATATATATAGTCTGGGGAATTCAGTATCGAAGTAGGACTTCCTTCTGAGTCTACGTGCTCGCAACTGTGACTCCTACAAAGCGGTTACCTCACACTCTTACTCTCTCACTGTTCACTGAATCACTCTATCAGTGTATCTCTCCCGGGTATTCACCGGCAGCAGTACAAGTGCACACTGGTCGAGTCCACTTGTCTGAAAAAGGGGTGGACACAATAACATAGATGAACACACACATATACACACACAAATATATGTGAATACGAATTACACCTCAGTTCAGTGGAGTGGTGCAGCTGAGATGTCTTACAATATGTAATATGAAACTGTAAGACATCTCACATATTGTGAGATGTCTTACAGTTTTACAATTGTGGATCATTGACACTATAATTTAAAACTTGAGCAAAAGATCCCAAGCTCGGGATTTAATATTGACATAGAAATTTCTATCTAGTTATGCCTGTCTGCTAAATGACAAGAAACTCGTAAAAAATGTCCTTTTCTGTCAGCTTTTTGTTCCTATTTAGTCCAGATCTCTTTACCTCAAACACCGGAAGCTTGGAAGCTTTTGGCGGTAGGACGTGTATATGTATACATGTCTTGTGTTATTTTGTGCGTTAATCCCCCTCTTTCTGCTCAACTAGAATAAAATATCGTACTTTTGATTAATTTGTAATGACGTCTGCATGAAAACAACCACAGTATTAAAGAAAACTGTTGAAAAATGATGATGCACGAAAAAGGTAACTCAAAATATATCTCATTAAAATATCTTCATTAAATATTAAACACTGCCGTGAAGTCATTGTAATTAAACAAATCATATAATTATAAGAGAAAGTCTGGTCTTGTCATCGTCTTTGCATGTTCTGACTCAGATATTAAAGATATAATTTTTCGTTTTTACGCTTCATATAATTTTGACTTGCGCATAAACATACGTTGTATAATCTATGAGGGGGCATTTGTATTTTTTGCATGGTTATCCAAAAGAAGTCAATTTATTAGAATCGTGATTATAAATCAAATAGAAAAAAAAGTATTTTTCTTAAATGTTATTTTGATAAAAAAAAGCGTTTTTATTACTTCTGAGTTGGTATTCATGTTCAGAATGTTATCAGAAAGAGCAATACAAATGCAGAAGAACGTGCACCTGTCTTTTATAGACTACGCAAAGACGTTCGACAATATACGCCACAAAGATCTGTTAGAAAAGCTCAGCATATTCTTGACATATTTGGGAAAGACATTAGAATAATCAAAAACCTCCGCCGGTAGCAAAACGGCTGCATAAAGATAACAAAAATGAGCTCAGCAGATATACAAAAATAAAAAGGGGCGTGAGGCCAGGATGTGTTTTACCGGACAAATTCAACCTATAAAGCGACGCAATTCTTAGAGAACTGGAAAGCCTATCAGGTTTCATCACTGGCGGCCACAATCTTAACAACATAAGATACACAGATGACTCACTGCTCATAGCAGACACAGAAAGAAAACTACAAAACCTCCGACAGAAGGTAGCGAAGGAGAGCGAGAATAAGGGACTAAGCATAAACTATAAGGCAAAATGGATCGTCATCGGCAAAAAGATGATCCCGAAATGCAATTTATAGGTCGGAAACACTATAATCAAGCAAGTGCGGAAATTTAAATATCTGGGAAGTGTTCTGACAGAGGACGCTGAGAACCGATGACGTATTGGGGATAGCGAAAGACGCATTCCAAAAGCTAGGCAAAGTATTCCGAGACAAGAGGGTTTCGTTGATAACAAAGAAAAGAGTACTGAACTGTTACGTGATATCTGTCCCCCTTTACCGTAGCGAATGTTGGACTGTCTCCTCAAAGATGAAGAAGAAACTCGAGGTAATAGAGATATAGTTCTACAGAAGGACGCTAAGGATAACATGGACCGAACATGAGGTTTTGGAGAAGATGCAAACAAAGAGGAAACTTATACTTAACGTCAGGAAGAGGCAGCTTAAATTTCTGGGACATGTAATAAGAAAAGAGGGCTTGACAAATCTGATACTCACAGGGCGGATAGAGAGAACGAGGGACAAGGGAAAGCAACACGTGACATACTTAACGGGCTTAAGCAAGTGGATGTCGGGACAGGGTCTGGGGGCAATAACAAAAAGACAACTTATTGAGAACTACAAGAGGCAGAAGGAGATGGAGAGCCAAGATCGCCTACATCCTGAAAGGACACGACACATAAAAGAAGAGCTGGTACCTTAGGGATTTTATGTATCATTATAAAAAAAATGTAAGCTCATCAGAAATCTGATTTTATTCAAATACAATTAATTCAATATTTTACTTATGAACAGGCGTCTGGAAAGTTTGTATATATATATGAATGTAGAGTAAGTTTTGTTACGATAACAATCAGTCATAGTTCAGGTCATAAAGAGATTTTAGTCGCCATGTTGTTACAAAATCTGTTTTTTTTTTTTTATCAAGGGAAAGGCCGATTAATATAATGGCCGTAAAAATGCTGTGAAGACATCCAGCTGCAATAATAAACGTATTCATCTTCTGACTGTATTATTCGCTGTTGAACTTCGGAGTTATGTGAAGGTTATAGAAAAAACCATCACGAGGAAAGAGAAAAAAGAGAAAAAGCAGTAGATCGCAAATAAAATTCTCGACCCAGTTTGAGAGAGAGAGCAAATAGCATCAAGAAATGATGTAGAATATATGTCGATATATTCTACAGAAGTAGCAGATATAGGCAGAAAGATCAAGCAAATAACAGGGCAGAAAATTTCTTCTTCAGCAGGATGTATAAAATCTAAGGGAATGACTACGATGAAAAAGAAAAGCTGCTAGAGTATCAGAATTAGTACATCGGAGAGCTCTTCTATGACAAATGTGACGAGAAACTTTTTTTCTTTTTTTTTTTACTAAAGTGCACCTAATACAAAGTTCTTGAGGCGCACAAAGTAGAGGTTTAATATTAAAATGGTTATAATTAATGGGGTGTGTGATACAAATTAAAAGGGAGATGGTAGGAAGTGAAAATTGTGAAGATAAAGAGGATAGGTAACGATTGTCCATTGATTTGAAAATGTTATGCTTGAAGTGTCTAAGGAAGTACACACACAGGAATCTGTTCCACATAGTAGCAGTTCATGGGAAAAATGTTTGATTGGAACTTTCCCCTTAAGTTTGGTATACGAAAGAAATGAGGGGGGTCGATTCCCTGAAAGAAGAATAATGTGTCCCGGTTGTAAAATTTTGAACTGGTAGAGCTAAAGAATACACCTTATCTGAACATTTGCCATCGAAATAGCGATAACATCGCGATAGGATTGCAACGTTGCTTCTGTGGGAAAGAGGCTCGAGAGTTGATGTAATGGAATAACCAGTCACCCCCATGAATGATTACACTATAGGTAGTAAGTACCTATAAAGTCAACTGTCTACGAGACTTGAGGAAAAGTGAGAGAAAAGACAAAAGCACGGCCAACCTTCCAAATAGTGGCACTCACAACTAGATTGGCCTGTGTGTATAACTGTACCGTATTTCATAGTATACCGATTGTGTATAATAAACCTTTCTTCTATTGTCCACCTGGTGTTAAGTATTTATTCCCTTAGCACGGAATATAACAACAGTGAAGAATAATTCTTCCCCGACTAGAGTGCCTAAACAATTTTGGACTCTATCAAAGTTGGAATGTGAGGATTGGGTAGCTCCAAATATAGCAGCAATATTCTATTTTTAGTTTAATCTGATGCTTGTAAAGATGAAGAATGACAGAAGAAGTTAAGTGCTTCTTGAAATGACAGAATAAGCTGTCAAAATTTCCAGCCTCTTTAGCAATGGATCGTGTATATGAGTTTTATTTGTGAACTCGACACTTGATAGACATTCAAAGTGAGGAGCATCTTTGAAAATGTAACCGTTCATTGTAACTAGAGAAAATCTCCAGTACATAAAAAAGAAACGTTTTGAAATATACGTGATATTAAAATGAGGTGGAACAGAATTGATCGAGATGAAAGGACAAAGCAGGCGATATTGTCGTATTGATGCTAGCAGTTTTAGATGATTTTTAGGATTAATAAGTTTAGCGACGTGTTAAACGAAGTACATGAGACCGCTGAAGAGGATCAAAGTCGATTAGTTTTCATAGCGATGCAAAAAAAAAAAAAAACAAACAAAAAAACAAAAAAGTGTAAATAATGCGAATTCTACCGAACAATCAGGTTAATGAGTTACGTAACGAAATTAATAATTAGAATTTTAATGAATAGAAGTCGTAGCAAAATTGAGCCAGGAGCAGGAGAATAAGAACTGCACTTTTCATGGTAAGTACGTTAGAAAGGGCAATACGAGTGCAGAAATATCTGTTTTTCTTGATTTACACAAAAGCATTCCACAAAAAGGACTTCAAGTATTAGGAAAGCATGATCTACATGGAGAAGATATTCTAATAATACGTAACCTGTATTGGGAACAAACAGCTAGTGTTTAAATACGAAAGTACATCAATATAGAAAGAGAAGCAAGACAAATATGTGTTTTCACACCGGATTTATTTAACTTGTACATTATTTTGTTTTTTCTTTGGTAGACGTAACCATAAAATAATGCGCAGACGACATTCTGTTTATGGTAGATACGTAGAAATAAACTGAAATAACTTTTCGAAAAGCTAGTCGCTGAAAGGAAGAATAAAGGACAAACCATTAACTGCAATAAGACAGAATGCATAGATGTCAGTAAAAGGGACCACCTAAATTATTGGTTACGGGCTACGGGACATAATGTTCATCAACTGTGAGGATATCTAAAAGAATGTCTGGCTTTTCGAATTCTGAAGTCGAATTTCTTGCTCTTCTTAAGAAACTACAATTAGACATTGTCCATTGTCCATCAAAAATATTTCTCGGATGAACGGTATTGTAAATTGGTTCAAATTAAACTTGGCTGACAGCCATATCACGTTGGAACACTGACTCTCGTACGATCGTGTCTGGTCAGTAACCAAACTGGTAACTGCTTGGGAATATCAGATGCTGCTATCACGGATGTGTGAGTAGTGTAATGGATAACGGTTCGCAATTGGAAATCTGAGAGCTGAGTTCGAATTCCAGTCACTTTCGTTATATTTATTTGCACGAAAATTTTCTTTGGGGAGGTACGAATCCACCCTTTCCCCCCAAGTTATGGGTTAATGAGTAGGACTTGTATCAATAAATCATTATTATGTCCAAAAACCTTTTTTAAACTACAAAATATTTTCTAAATTTAAATAACCTGCAAAAGGTTATTTAAAAATAATTAAAAGTGCAAGGCTTGTCATGTATTTTGAATTCTAAAAATATTATCAGTCTTACAACTTCTAAACACAATCAATTAATGTAACTGCAAAAACATTGTTTTAGCTAATTAATATTTCATTAAGAAACATTACGTTCAAATATACTTGTCGAAGTTACTTTGATCCTTTAAGTTTTAAACTTCAGTAAATGTTGACTTAAGAGCCTTTATTAATACTTTTTTGATTGGAGAAATTAATTTAGCCAGTTGTTAGAAAAAAGACAGTCTTTCACAGAACAGAAAATTAACGTTTCCTAGTTTCATGATGCTGAAATCCTATGTTCAGTACCAGTTCGAATATCCCAAAATAATACCCGGACCACCAAGCAAAGATTAGGGCAGATATTTTTGTAATGTCTTCGATCTCAACTATATGAATTATTCAATGAGAAAAATGCAACGTAAAATATGGTGTTTTAATTAGTTGACAACCAATTAAGTGGTTTAACAGTTAGTTATTAATAAACAATATTTCTTTAAAATTCTTTTCTTTTATATAAACAGGATGCAATTAAGCCAATTTCTTTTTCTTTTAGTAAAACAATTTCATCATTTTTACTTTTTTTGTTCTCTTACTTTTCTTAAGTTTTAAAACTGTCTGTTCTAATTTTAAGGTAATTGTTTTTTTTTTAAATTTATCTTCCAACATTATCCTCTCATTATTATCCCTACATTATTTTTTCATTTTTAATTATTATTTTCTACTTTGACTTTACAGTCATCTTTTCCGTTCTTGTAAAAACAAATTTACAAACTTAACTTTCTTTGTTTTTCCGAATATTTGCTAATCTTAGCCGGGTACGGATGAAAGTCAAATGGGGTGGGGAATGCGACCAGTCTACGTTGAAAATTGCGCATCCCAGATCCTGTTTTACTGTGGCTCGAACAGCAATCTATGACACTTGTAACATTTTTTAATCAGCAATTAGGCTTCTCTTTTCATTCCATTTCATCATATCTAACACATGATAGGACAATTGGGTAGTTGCATTTGTACGCCACACCCAAGATCTTATCACTTAAGCTATCAAATATGATTATAGATATAACAGACATTTTGTGGATACTGAGCTGGATCCTGTTAATTTCACACGAATGCCCATAAAAAAGACACAAATCCTGTGCCGTCAGATACTTCGATAAAATCTTTCGATATTAACAAAACTTGACTGAATATGGCAGAAGCTGAAATGGAATGGAGAAAAAGAGTTACTCCAATCCTCGTATAGACCTGATGGTATTGTAATGGTTATCGCCGCAGAAAATGGAACTGGCGTGCAGTGTTTAAATTCTGACCACGTCTGTTTCGTCCATTAAGCACTAATGATAATATTATCCGTTTTATTATACAGAAACATTCGACATTCATTGACAAACAATCAGTGGTAATGTCGGTTGAAATTTCTAAAATGTTTCTATTGAAACAATTTTACAGGAAAATAGGTTTGCTACAATCACTGTTATCGCTGTTTCCAACAATGATGTCAGTATCCTTCCTAATCTTTTTTTTTTGAAGCAGTTTAGAACTTCAATCACTTGATGTCATTATTTTGTCTCCGAGTTACACGTGCTGTCCATTTTAGTAACTGTTGCTGATGAAAGTCCTCAAGTGATGTGGTTTCTATCATTTGGTAAAGTTCTTTGTGATTCTTTCTGTAGCACCGGTCGACAACGTTCAAACCAGAGCGGTCCTCACTAAGATCTTACATGCTGCCCTAGAAAAAGAATCCATCTTCCGCTACCTACGTCGTCAGTCCGCTACTGTATTCCCATGATAAAAGTTTTCGTACAACGTACAATGCTGACTTGCTAGATTAAAAATAAAATAAAATAATGAGATTTTTAGCTGGTCGTAAGTCCGGGGTCGTTAAACAGGTAATTATTTAAGTGACGATTGGCTGTATAATAAAATGGTATAAAATGATGGTGTCACGTAGAAAATTATTTGAAAATTAATAAGCGTGCCATACAAAATCAACACAATAATTTAATGGTATCGACACTTGGATTTGGTATACGAGTATGTCTTTATGCTTGCACACATTTACTAACTTTACGTTCGTCTGGGACAAGATCACAATACCTGGTAATTCACAGAGAAGGGTGTAGTACCTGTGGGAGAAAACCAATGAATCTAGGCGCTACTTGGAATAATGTGAGAACTAGCGATCCTATATTTTTTATTTATTAAACTTCTTGATCTGTCCTTAACAGTTTCCCTATATTTTCTTCATTCTTTTTATTAGTTTTATTCTTTTTCTTCTTCCCTTTCAATCTTATTGCTTCTAATCTTTTCCTCCTCTTCTTCTCTTATTTGTCTTCCTTTCCTTCTCTTTTAATTTTGTTCTTCGTTTTCCTTTCTTCTCTCCAATATACTTTATCCCAATTTTTCTTTCTTCATTTTCTATTTTTTCTTTTTTCATTCTCGTTTTCCATTATTATTATTATTATTATTATTATTATTATTATTATTATTTCGTTGAAACTATTTCATTTGTATTCTTTCATTTTTCCTCGCTTTTAATTTTTCCTTTTCACTTTCTTTCCTTTTCACTTTCTTTTCTTTTATTTCTGCTTCCCTTCTCACTTTCCCTTCTCTAGTCTATCTTTCTCTTTTCTTTTCTTTTCTTGTGTGTTTCATTTTTCCGTCATTCTTATTATTTTCTTTCTTTCTTTCTTTCTTTCTTTCTTTCTTTCTTTCTTTCTTATCTTCACTTTATTAATAACTTTTTCATTTTTCTTTTCATTTTCTATTTCTTTATAGCTCTATTCTTCTTCGCTTTGTTCTTTTTATTGAAGTATCTTTCTTTTAATATTGCTTCCTTCTTTCTTTTTAGACTATCCTTTAATTCTATACACTTCTGTACTCGACAAAGATCTTAAAATGAGAACAAGAAAAAAAAATAAAAGGATGATTTATGCAATGAAAATAGACAAAATAAATTCGAAAAAGAAACCTAGGCGAAAGAGGAAGAGGGAGGTGAGAGGGTGTGTAGAAATAGAGAGAGAATCGTAGAAAAAAAAAATGAAAATCAAAAAGAAGCGAAACAAAACTAAAAGTAAAGTAAATGAAATGTGGTAAGTATAAAGATATAAGAATATAAGATATAAGAATATATTTGAATCAATGGCTGACGAGAAGAAATTTGCGTCTGGGGTTGAAAGATCAAGAACAAAGGGAAATGTGAACATTTTGGCCAGACATCTTTTAAATATGAGACAGAGGAAAGTTGAAACCGAAATGAATGCCGAGTAAAATGATTTCTTTAACAATAGAACTTATTTAAGAATAATTTGAAATTATAAGAAAACAAGGAGGAGGGAAGAAACGAACATGAAAAGAAAAGGAAAATGTGTTATGCAATTTTTGACATAATATCAACAATAATGATAATAATTCCTTACAGTGAGACTGTCTTCGTTTTACTGTCCCTTTAATTCATCCAGCAATTAAGGTAAACAATGTGTAAGTGTACACACGCGCACACACACACGCATATTTGTGTGTGTATATATGTATCATCGTGTAAAATATGAGGATATATACGAAGATTAATATGCACGATCATTTTATATACAAGTGTAGGTGTTTAAAATATTTTTATTAAAAAATATATATATTATTTGTTTTATATATATATGTGTATGTGTGTAAGTAATTTGAATATATGGATATTATCGTGTAATTATTTTAGCAATTATATTGTTATTTAAATGTGTTTTTATTATGATTTAAAATATGTTAACGATTATATATATATATATATATATATATATATATATATATATATATATATATATATATATGATGAGTCAGTGAAAGGTTTTCGGCTCGATCATTTTCCCAAATTCAATATTGTAATGATCAAACATTAAAATACTGATTTTTGGATGTGGTTCAGGCCGAACACTTTTCAACAACCTCCCGTATATATATATATATATATATATATATATATATATATATATATATATATATATATATATATATATATATATATATATATATAGTATTAATCTTTGTTAAAATTAGTTCATGGGCAAGTAAAAATGTGTTTTTCTTTTATTTATTCATTTTGTTTTCATAATTTCACCCTATGCAATGTGATAACGCCACCAACCGAAAGGGAGAGCGAAAGAAAATAAGGAAATGTTAGTGAAGATACAGGACAACAAAAGAATAGACCTCATGAAATGACATGATGGCGATTGATATTGCATTTAAATTTTTGAAGATCATAGATAGCAGGAAAGCAAGAAACTGGAAGAGAGTTGCACAGGCGATAATTGTATGAAAGGTAACTGTTATTATAGAACTTAGAGTTGCATCTAGCTATTTCGACAGTAAAACGATGAGACTTATTTACCAAACAGGTAGTACGCTTAAATTCATTAGGTCGAGGTGACAAGGAGGAAAACTCATTAGAACAATTGTCATGAAAATATTTACAGAAAAGACAGGGTCGTAATGTCAGGTCAGGAATCATTTACATTATAAACCCTTCTTTGTATTTTGTCGAGAATCTAGTTATATATATATATATATATATATATATATATATATATATATATATATATATATATAAACACTAGACAAGGTGGGGCAGCAATATTCAATGCACAGATGAATGGAAAATTTATAAACGTGCAGGATTGATATTAATACGCTACATTTTGGTATCGATCACAATAATTACAAAAAGACTCTCAAAAACGATATCTTCCAGAAATATAATGGCCGATCGTTTTTTCTTCATATATATATATATATATATATATATATATATATATATATATATATATATATATTATATATTTGAATAAAAACAGACCACTTTAAGGTTCCATGTAATAAGTTATTTCACCACAACCCCTTTAACAGTGGTTGTGGTGAAATAATTAATTACCAATTTAAACTTTACCTCCGTGGTATCTGGATATAGATAGGGGTTCGGACAGGTGTGGAAGTGTATGTGAGTATGGATATATAAAAGATTGTAAAAGAAGGACCTAATTTTTTCCTAGTAATATTTTATCCAAATTTCTCCTCTAATATTCTCCAATTAGAAATGAGTTTAAATAAACACGGAGGTAAAGTTTAAATTGGTAATTTAATTTAAATTGAAATATACTACCCTTTAACAATTAGTATTGACGATAAAGTTATTTAAATTGAAAGAACCTTTGATAATTATGTAGGTATATTATAAAAGTCACGAGTTTAATCGATGAACAAAACTGAAACGAATAGATGTCAACTGAATAATCAACTCGAGTTTATTTAATTAATGAACAAAAATCAAACGAATACATGTCAACTTAACAATCAATAAAATACAAGTTTAGAAAAATGAAAAAGATTACTAAATATAAAATGGATTACTTTTTCAATGTACTCTATGAATTTTTTCAATCTACTGTTTCATAGAAAATACCCAAAACTCCAACGAACTTCAAATTAAATTCTTCGTAGATTGTTTAGACATTTAGATTTATATCAAACCTTAACCTCCTAAATATGCCCTTTAAATTAACAGTGTCTAAGAATTTGAATGAAACCTGCCCTCGTGGAATGTAATTTATTAGGGTTGCTGTAGCTTCTTCCTTTAATGTCGATCTTCTCCTTCACCCCTTACCCATCTATATCTAGAGACAATACACGTTAAGTTTAAGCGACGTCTAGCCGACACACAATGGGGTTAAGAATAGGGAAATGAAATGGTACATCTAACCAACTCATATCTTATCTTCTCTCCCAACTCACTTCCTCACTTCGTTAATTTTACATAGGCTTGATGCGGTCCGTCAAAAACGTGTGAATTTCTTTTCATTTTTCATTTCAACCTTTGGAAGTAAAGTCTGATGATCCAGAGACCTGTTAAAGGGGTTGTGGTGAAATAACTTATTACATGGAACCTTAAAGTGGTCTGTTTTTATTCAAACATATCGGCTCTGAATTTTACATTGAGCTCCCCGGATATCATCCTCCTTGGGTCTACCCATGCGGATTACCTAGTTTGGCATAAACTAAATATATATATATATATATATATATATATATATATATATATATATATATATATATGAAGAAAAACGATATATAAATAGTAATACTACCTATTGTTATACTAAAATTATATAATTCAACGTACAGTGTGTGATGGGTAAATTATCGCCATTTTATATTTTTAATATCACGCATGCGCGTTGTTTGGTTTTGAATTTGTCGACTGCATAGTATAGTAGGATCAGTTGGGCATTGTCTGTGAGAAAAAGACCACTATGATGCAATCCACCCCAATAGAAATTTGGAAACGGCATGCTATACTGCTTGACTTTCGCGTCGGGAGCTCCAATATGAACATTTCAGAGTGTTTGTTTGTCAATCTGAGGAGATTGCAAAGGATTCTTAAAGAGTTGAATGAGTCTAATGGTGATTACGAAGGTACGGTAGCTCGGAAAACTCACTCTGATCGTTCTAATAAGAAAAGAACTACTGAGTTAAGAGGGTAACTGCTGGAAGACCCTATGTCTGCCAACACGACTCTGCACCATTCCACACAAGCTGTAGAACCCAGTCGTGGCTGTCAGACAATTTATACGGCGACATCACCGCTTACATATGACCACCTAACTCCCCAGGTTGAAATCTACTTAATTATTATGTGTGGGGCGCAATTGAGCGAGAGACCATAAAACTCTTTGTAACACCAAAGATGAACTGAAGGCAAAGATTATGGTAGCATTTACAACTTAAAAAGGAGACTGTCCAGAAAAGATGCAGGAGATTCCAAAGTCGCTTGAAGACCGTGTTTAATCCAATGGCGATTTTATTGAATAAATTTACTCTTTAGTGTTTTAAGATATTTTTTTTTGTAATTTTGTTAAATATATCTGTTAAAATAAGATGTCAGTATTATTTCCTTTTTTGCGTAATATAGACGACAATTTATCCATCGCATCCAGTATATCAAGATGAACAGAATCTCTGCCAATAAAGTGTTGTCTGAAGTAATAATTATTGATCAGAAATAATAAAGTTCACAGTATCTATCAGTGTCAACTCCGAATTTTGCGACATTTCACTCTTTTGGACGTCAGATAATAGCAATTTTATTGATTACAAAACGTCTGTGCTATTATTTTACAAACTCTCATTCATATACACGAACTTTAAAATTGTTTTAACTCGTAGCAGATACTTTTTAAATTTAATCGACAAAAATTTTAATCACAATAACCCACTACAAAAGATTTTCAATAGAAAATTTCTGAAAATTTGTTATACAGAATATTATTAACTCACTTAACAGCCAAACATTAAAAACATTTTATAACGGCAACACAACAGAGAACAAGCCCTCTTATGATTGTAGAATCGGCAACAACTGCCCAATTGGAGGCATCTGTAATTCGGAAAATATGGTATACCAAGCTACCATTTTTCCGAAAAAATATTAATGATAAAAAATATACATAAGGATATCCGCTGGGATTTGGAAACTCTACAGTTACCGGCATTCCTTTTCCAATGCCTTCTTGTAACATCAAACTGTTCTATCTATGCATTATTGGAGGATTAATGTTACAGGTTTCACCCAACATCATCTGTCGGTCACAAACTCCCAACAACTTCCGGGACAGATGCAGACTGTGCAATATTTAAATACAGAAATATTGACCAAAATATTGAATCAAAGAAAGGAACTTATTTTCAAGTGTAGACATAAAAACAAGTTTAAAGTCTTGATTCTTTTATATGGGTACTAGCATATATGTGTGTACATATATTCATAAGCATATATATATATATATATATATATATATATGTGTGTGTGTGTGTGTGTGATTATATTGTTTATCATTTTTGTTTTTATATGTGGTGATAAGTATGACTGTTTTAGTACTATTATTAATAGGTGTATCTTTATTATGTTCATCCTTCTATGTTTACGTCCTAAATTTGTTCTCTACAATTATCTGTATATTGATTTACCTATTTATTTATCTTTTATCTATTTTTTTTTATTAAAACATCTTTTTATTTTACTTTATTTTAATTAAGTAATTTATGTTGGATATTATTATTATTATTATTTTTAGACTAACTAATTTGAATTTGTTATGATTATTGCTGCCTAAAATCACAGGCTCTATCCGACAACTTTGTTGTAATTCTTTCAATTCTGAGCGCACACCACATCACCCGATGAACAAATTTGTTCAAACCTTTAAGGAAAAAATTCCTTTTATTTTAGTTTTACTACTGTCCCATCATTTATTTCTTCCTTCTCCCTTTTCCCTTCTTTCACTCTCTCCGCCCCTTTCTCACTCCTCCTCTCTTATGCTTTAAAAAGAATTTTATATTCGAAAATCTATTTTTCTTTCTTCCTCTCCTTTCTTCTCTCATGCTTTCCTTTCCTCCGGTTGATCTAGTATATCAGTCCATATAAATTGTCTCCATTTATTAAGAACTTTCTGCTTGAAGAGATGAATATATAGAAATATTCATGAAATAAATTATAACTGAAATGTTTTTTTTTTCTTGATTTATTATTATTATTATAATACTCTGCAACTTACACCGAGCACTCTTTGGATTAATATCCTCCTTGTAATTATCCCTACCAATCACAAATTGATATTATATATATATATATATATATATATATATATATATATATATATATATATATATATTAGGAAGGAAAACAATATTCGTACACGTACAAATTTTTAATTTATTGTATTTTGAAACTAATGAACAAACATGCTTTTCATATAATTAACTGTACACAGATGCATAATAATTAAGTATGCATAGAAAACAGAAAAGGAATGGATTTCATAGAAATAAATCCCATTTATTTATTTTAATAGGTGAAAAAAGTATTCGTACACTGCAAATTTCAGAATTTAAAACTTTTAAACTGCTTTAATACTCTAGATTACTCAAGTGACATATTCTAGAATGTTCCAATATCAGTAGTTGGTTTTAGCCTAAAAAATGCAAACCTAACATTCTGTAATTGATATTCGGGCAAGAAGGTTATCATCACGGCAAGCGGTAAAGAACTGACAAATTCGCAAAAAGAACTGATTGTTAAACTCTGAAAAGCAGGTAAAAGTTACAGGAAAATCTCAGACAATCTGAATATTCCATTTACTACCATTAGTTCATTCACTGCAAAACATAAAAAACTCAAAACTGATGAAAACCAAAGAAGAACACGTGCTTCTCGGAAGATTTCTTCAAGATCTTCGGGGAAATTAATACAATTATTAAACAAAATCCAATGGTTGCAGGAGTTGCAGGAAGATTTGTTTTCATCAGGTATCTGTGTCACTTAACGGACAATAAGCAATTAAATTCATACGAACAATCAACGTCACGCTCCCTTCGGAAAACTCCACTGCTATTGAAAAGACTCAGACATGTCAGGTTGAAATTCGTTCGTGAACATAAGGATAAGGAAAAATCGTATTGGGAAAGAATATTATGGACAGACGAAACCAAAACTAACTTTTTGGGTCGTAATTTTAGAAATTATATATAGAGGAAAAATGGTGATGCCTTCAAACAAAAGAACACAGTCCCAACATTGAAATTTGGTGGTGGCAGCATCGTGATTTGGGGATCTTTTCCTGCAAAAGGTACTGTAATAGATGGTAGATTGAAAGCTGCAGCGTATAAAAATATTTTGGAAGCAAATTTAATGATTTTGGTTGAAAGTCTAGAACTTCTTCCTAATTGGATTTTCCAACAAGATAATGATCCTAAGCACATTGCAAAATCTACGAAGAAATGGCTTGCTGAATAGTAAATATCTTGAAATGGCCAAGTCAGTCCCCAGATTTAAACTCAATCGAGAATCTGTGGCGATGTTTGAAAATTCAAATTCAATCGAGGGCTCCAAGATCCCGGATCTGACGACCATATGCAAAGAAGAATAAAACAAAATACCAACTAAATTTTGTAAATCATTAACTGAGAACTACAAGAAGGGGTTGGTTGCTGTAGAAGTGGGTAATGGCTATTGTACAGAGTATTAAATGAAGATTATGTATTCTTTTCTGTATTGTACCAATACGTTTTCAGACATTAAAAAGAATAAATCGGATTTATTTCTATTGAATCAAAATGTTTTCTGTTTTCCATGCATATTTAGCTATTATGCATCCTTGAATAGTTAATCATATGAAAAGTATGTTCATTCATTAGTTGGAAATACAATAAATTAAAAATTTATATGTTGACGAATATTTGTTTCCCCAATGTAACTCTCTCTCTCTCTCTCTCTCTCTCTCTCTCTATATATATATATATATATATATATATATATATATATATATATTATTGATTTATGAACGAACATAAATAAAAAAGTATTTCATACCATATATTCAATAATAATTATAAAAATAGCGCTGATATATATGTAATATTTATATATACTTATATAATATATATGTATATATATATATACTACATATATATGCACTCTTATTATAATTATTATTTAATATATTGCATGAAATATGTATTAACGTAAATATATATATATATTTATCTTTTTAACATATATATATATATATATATATATATATGAGTTGGTACACAAAATATCGAAGCTTTTGAATCGTACGTCTAAAACGGATGCCGTGTGGACTTTTGCTTGATAAGCCAGTGTGTTGCTTCATGAAGGAATTTTTTTGAAATAATCGATAATTATATAACGCAACATACCAATAATTTATTAAGTAAGCACACAAACATAATAATCCTATTAAAAGTCAATGCAACTATCGTAAAAATATAACCTGTCCATTAAATGGACAGTGTATGACTGAAGGAATAATCTACAGAGCTAGGCTCTGTTCGGACGATGCTAAATATTACTTTGGATCCTCCGAGAACAATTGGAAATCGCGTTTTACCACCACAAAATGCACTGAACAATATCAAATACAAAAAATGCTAAACACTTTTAATGCATGTTTGTCGAGTAAAAACAACTATAAGGACCCAACCATTAGCTAGGAGATAATCGCGAAAGCTACATCATACAATAGAAAGGGAGACAAATGTAATTTGTGTTTGTTGGCGAACCTTATTATATTACAACACTTAAATAATTATAACTTGCTGAACACGAGAAGCAAATTGATTCCTACAGGTATTCCTAAAAACAAACATCTACTCAAACACATCGACCCCGATTAAAACAGATTTTAAATAGATTATATATATATTAATATATGTCACGCATATTAATAATCATAGATCCAATCATTAATAACATTTCTTTATATATCTATACACATATATAATCCCATATTATTGCACTCGAATAATTTATAACGTGTGTACATGCAATTTCACCTGTGTAAATATAAGGTTAGGCCCGAAACAGATTAGACATATAGTTTCATAACGGTTACTCTGTATCCAGAACCAGGATATGTATCCATGAAACTCCGAGGATCGACGTTGGATATTATTATTCACAAAGAATACTCTTTGTTAGTTACGACGTTGCTATCGACAAAACCAGAAAAGGAAATTGGATATCTTTTATCATACCTATATATATATATATATATATATATATATATATATATATAATTTTGAAACTTGCTTTAATAATGCAACACAAAATGTACTTAGTTACACAATATTTACATATTGTCTTTTGTATATTCCTGGTTTCCTGGAGAATGTGTTGACTGTATTGACAAAACCAATTTGAAAAGCACTGTATTGAAAAACATACATAACGTGCAAGTATATGTGCGTATATGTATATCTTTTATCATACCTATATATATATATATATATATATATATATATATATATAATTGTTGAAACTTGACTAATGCATGGAATAATAATGCAACACAAAATGTACTTAGAACAAAATGTATTGCAACAAGAAAAGTGTACACAATATTTACATATTGTCTTTTGTATATTCCTGGTAAGACCGTTCCTGCTGAGAATGTGTTGACTGAGTCGCAGTCAGGCAGAGTCTCTGGTTGAATCTCTTGATTCCTCCCTCTCTTCCCGTACCAACCATATTTATATGGTCGGTACTCCACTATGCAAATTAGGTGGATCCTACCACAACACCCCACTCCCAAGCCTTGGAATCCCTTTTGGTTTCAAACTGGCTTCCTATATGGGTTGATGATTATGGCTATTTCTTTGTAGATCCATTTTCATACTTCATATGCATATGTCCATCCGCTTAATTTTAATATTTTTCCGTTTTGGATTCGTCCAATGGGTCCGTGAACTTTCGTTTCCTACCGGATCTTCTCGGTTCAAGAGTATTCTGCGGAGGTTCTACTTGAAACATATCATACATTACCTCAATGGGATCTTCCTCCTCATCCGGTATACTCTCTTCATGCTCTATAACGTAACATTTTTAAGTTGATTCTGGTGCCTTTTATGAGTATTCTTCGGCCCTTTAATTATGTAAATCAGGTCACCGATTCTCTTGTCCACTATGCCTCGCTCCCAGAACTCAACGTTGTTTTTGTAGCGCATGAAAAACACCTTCTCTCCGGAGGTGTATCATTTTCTCGCTGTATACATAGTATTCTTTACTCTATTTTTTCCTGGCAAAAGTTTGTCAAACACTGACTTAACTTTCCTAGCGTACATTAGTTCAGCTGGTGCCATGTTTGAGTGTGTTCTCTGGTTTGGCGTGATTCTGTATACTTGTAGGAATTGCTGAAGCGCCTTTTCCGTTGGAACTCCTGAGGCTTTCTTCAGAGCGCGCTTTAAAGTATCGACAAATCTTTCTGCGAGTCCATTGGACCTCGGATGATACGGCAACGTCGTTATGAGGTTAATTTGATATAACTCACAAAATTCCTTAAATTCTTCAGAAGTGAATTGTGTACCATTGTCACTCACATACACTCTGGCACACCGAACCGTGCAAATAGTTCATGCAAGAAAGTTGTGGTATTGGACGTAGGCTTTTTGCAGCGTAGTACTTCCGGCCATTTTGTAAAACTATCTACCACTATTAAGTAGTAATAATCTTCTACTGGACCAGCGAAATCTGGTGTAATCTTGTCCACGGATGATCCGTCTTGGGCCATGGTTTGTGTACTATAGGTGGTACCTTAGCTGCTAACGCACACCCTTTACATCGATGAACCATGTTTGCGATATCCACATCCATTCCTTTCCAATATACAAAGCTTCGCATTAAGCTTTTTTGTTCTATTAACCCCAGGTGACCCATATGAAAGTCCCGTAGTATTCTTTTCTGAAACTTTTTTGGTACTACTACTCTCTCACCATATAATAAAACCCTTCACCTATTGAATAAATCTCCTGCACTTTTTGGTCATTTGCTACCATTTTGCTTTTTATTTCTAAAATGAAATCATCGCTTTCAGCTTCTTTTTTTTTAATTTCCTTTAGTGTAACCGGTAGCTCTCTTACGATGTTGTTTACCATGCTTTTCACCTCATAATCTGCTCTGATATTTGCAATAATTGATTCTTCGAATCTTTCTTCTTGACTCAGTACGATTCTTGATAAACTATCCGCATGAATTATATTTTTTGGATGATAGGTGCTTTATGTGAAAATCATAATTGAGAAGAATGGTTCCCCATCTCAACAGACGATTTGCCGTATAAACGGGTAACCCTTTCTTTGAACCAAAAATAGTGATCAGTGGTTTATGATCCGTTTCAAGCATAAAATGTCTGCCGTGGATGTATCTGTGAAATTTTGTTATGGCAAAATGATACTCAACGCCTCTTTTTCGATTTGTGAGTAACTTTTTTTTCCTGGGAGTAAAGTTCTCGAAGCATGTGCAATTGGTTTTCTAGAACCATCTGGCATTATGTGTTGAATACACGCTTCTATCCCGTATGAACTGGCGTCACTTGCCACTACAATATCCAGTTTTGGATTGTAATGGGTTAAAAAGAGGTCGGACGTAAGCATTCTCTTTATTTCATCAAAGGCTTCCTGACATTCTACCGTCCATTCCCATGCCTTGTCTTTTTTTAGCAGTTCATTCAACGGAGCTCTTAGATTGTACATTCCTTTAATGAACGCTTGATAATAATTTGCGAGCCCCAGAAAACTCTGTAGCATCGCCACATTAGTGGGCGTCGGCATGTCTCTAATCGCAATGGACCTTTCCGGATCTGGAAATCTGCCCTTTTTGTTGATTATGTGACCTAAATACTTAATTTCCTCTAAACCAAATTCGCACTTTGACTCTTTGACTTTAAAACCAAAGTCCTGAATCTTTTTAAATACTTGATTGAGATGCTCTCGATGTTCATCGACGGTTTCGCTCCTTACTATGATGTCGTCTAAGTAGGCGCACGCAAAGTCTAAATCATTCAACATGACGTCCATAGCTTGTTGAAAAATGGCTGGTGCCACTTTAATACCAAAAGGAAGCCTGTTGTACTTGAATAACCCTCTATGCGTGTTTATCCCTAGTAACTTCGAACATTCATCTTCGACGGGAATTTGGAGATAGGCATCTGATAAGTCGATTTTTGAAAATATAACTCCACCTTTTAGCTTGTTAAAAATCTCCTCCGGACTCGGTAACGGGTAGTGGTAGTCCTTAATTACCGAGTTCAACCCTGTCGAAAAATCAACGCAGACTCTGACTTGGTTTGATTTCTTTTTTATGCACACAATCGGCGCAGCCCATGAATTAGATTCTACTTTCGAAATAATTCCCATTTTTTCCAACCTATCAAGTTCTTCGTTAATTTTCTCTACACTTGCGAAAGGCACGTTACGTTTCTTTTTAAAAATTGGCATAGTATTTTCCTTTAATTCAAATTTAGCTTCAAACTTGTTACATCTTCCAAGACCAGGTGTGAAGGTTTCCGGAAACTTTTTTCTTTAATTCATCTTTAATGTCCTGTCTTGTTTGCGTATTACTTTCTACTTTTCTGCAGAATGAGTTTAACGGTTTATCCCACAATTCGAATGTTTCAATAAAATCTGTACCCATCAAGTTTTCTCCATTTTTCAGAATGAAAACTTTTATTTTTTTAACTATCCCGTTCAATTTCATGGGAAGTACAACCTCGCCTTCGAAGTTAATTTCCTTTCCAGTTACCGTTCGAGCGCATTTCGTTGACTTCATTATTGTAGGCCTTTTTAAAATTTTCCATGTTTTATAGTTCATTATTGTTAAATCTGAACCCGAATCGAGTTGAAATTTGATATTCTTTTTAAATATTTCAGTCGTCACATATTTCCTCAAATCTCTATCTGATTTTATATTTGAATTTGTTTGTCTAATTCGGCTATTGACTTTTTTCATTTTACAACACGATCCTTTGTGTCCATTCTTGTAGCACACGAAACATTTCTTATTTCTATATGGACAATTTACCTCCCAGTGTCTTTTGTTGCAACGTCTACAATTATATGGTGGAACCTTTTTTTTCTCCTCGTTCTTTTCATTTAATTTTTCTTGTCTATTTTTAAAATACGCCGAATTTTTACTCCAATTTTTTTCTGATGGGTAATTTGACTGTTTTTTTAATTTTAATATAAGCAATGCCAGCTTCTTCGATTTTTTGAGACTCTTTCCTTAAACTTACGGCCCGCTGACACTCCTCTGCTAATATTTGTGGGGTAAGGTTTTGTTCAGATTCGAGTTTAGCCAAAACTCTACGTCTTATTTCGGCACTCTTACTGGATACCAGTCCTTGAGCAAAAATTAAACACTTGAATTCTTCAACCGTAATCTCTGCCAATCTGAAATTGTCACAATGTCTATTCACTATAGATGCATATGTTAAGTAATCCTGATCGTCGGATTTAGCGACATTCATGCATAACCATCGCTTATGCCAAAGCGACATATTTGCTCCAAACAACTCCTTTAGCAATTTCACTGTTTCCGAGAATTCCAATTCACTCGTTCTTCTCGGTAGAATAAAATCTACAAATTTGCTATGTTCTGCAGTACCTAGCTTTCTTAGTAATAGACTGACTTTTCTTGAATTCGACCAGTTTTCACAGTATGTGTAGAAAATATCTTCATATCGTTTAAAGTACGCTTCAAACGTTTTTTCTTCGTCTGGCCCATAGTTGAAAGTTTCCAGCGAATTAAATATGATGTTATTAGAATATGAAGAATTTCCTTCATTTGCCTGATTGTTGTTAAATTTCTCCAGTGTTAACTTTTGAATTTCTAAAACCTTGATCTGCATTTCTTCCTGTTTTCCCATCTTTCCTCTTGCTTTTCTTGATATTTTTGCTGTCTCTCCTCTTGCTTTTCTTGATATTTTTGCTGTGCTATCTGTTGTTCCCTTATTAATAAGGCAAACTGTTCACTTTGATGTTGCTGACTCAACTGCTGTGATTTGAATAATTCAGATATGACTTTGGATAATTCATCCATCTTTTGCTGATAGTGTTCATGCAACAAAGAATATACTTTTAATTTGTGTATCCACGGATATAATATAATCTGACCAGAAAAATCGAAACAACTTACGACTTTTTTATTTTATGTCTTGCTTTATAAAATATTGTTGAGCAACCAAAAAAAATATATATTTTTAAAAGTTCGTTACCTTTCAAAGTCGACAAGATGTATTTGTGTGCCTTTTAAATCCGTGCATGTTTTTGTAGTCGGCCCGTTCTTTTTTTGTTTTTTTTTTAAATCACCGTTATTCGTTTACGACACCTTTCAAATTTTTCTGAGTGAACGTTCCTTTATGCTTAGTCGTCCTTTAACGAGTACTAAATATCCAGAAATTCAGAATCCTTCGCCGTTCCATTAGATGTTGGATTTTAATTAATAATTTTTTCCTTCAGCCTGGGTTCTTCAATGACTTGTCCCAATTGTTGAAGGCTATCAATTATCAATACTTTCTTTTTTCGTATAGTTCTATCTCATCCTCGTCGCCATTGTTGAAACTTGACTAATGCATGGAATAATAATGCAACACAAAATGTACTTAGAACAAAATGTATTGCAACAAGAAAGTGTACACAATATTTACATATAGTCTTTTGTATATTCCTGGTAAGACCGTTCCTGGAGAATGTGTTGACTGAGTCGCAGTCGGGCAGAGTCTCTGGTTGAATCTCTTGATTACTCCCTCTCTTCCCGGTACCAACCATATTTATATGGTCGGTACTCCACTATGCAAATTAGGTGGATCCTACCACAACAAGAATAAAATTATATATATATATATAATTACATACATATATATATATATATATATAATTACGTATACATATATATATATATATATATATATATAGAGAGAGAGAGAGAGAGAGAGAGAGAAAGAGAGAGAGAGGTTTTAGTGAAAAGCAACCATGTTCATAAATTTTTCTTATTTTAATTTTTCAATTTTACTTTTTTGCATAGAAAACACAAGAAATCAAAGCTTCTATAGTCATAAGTACAAAAACGATTGCAAATACTGCAATTCATAAACATAAAAACACACAACTGAATACCAATAAAATTTCATTCAATTTATAAACAAGCGCTACTAAATATATTATGCAAGTCAAAAACGACACGACACTGAAATCTGATATATCAAGACATACTTGAAAAAAAAAACTATAAAAAATAGCGTAATAATTGCTGAGGCGTCGTGAAAACTTAATGCTAAAGAAACAAAAAAATAAATAAAAACAAAAACAAAAAAATAAAATGCAAACTTTCTCGACCTACAAAAATTCTTTGATAATGGGTTAGGAAAGCCGAAATGGGTCAGAAGACGTTGGATTATTTATGTTTAAATTCACATCAGAAACCAGAAAAATGGCTCGAGCTGTATAGAAAGTTAAGTAAAAATGTATCAATTCATCTTTGCTCCCGGAAAATTACGTTGTAGTCTTGGTTGGCAGCCATTCTAGAAGTACCACTCTGAATTTAAAACCAGTAGTTTATATATATATATATATATATATATATATATATATATATATATATATATAAAATATATAAAAGAAAAGGGTTGTAGTGGTTCCAACGAGAGAAAAGTATGTATATTAAAAAGAAGAGAAGAGAGGTACCGCAAACGTTTTTGGTTGTAATGTGGATTTATTTAGAAAAAAATATTATGCTTTGTTTTCATAATTTTACTACACGGGTTTCTGGTCTCGCGACCGTCTTCAGGTAAAAGCGGAGATTTCCACATATTATTAAAAATAATTAATTTTTTCCTTATGTTTTTCAATGTTAAATATTCTCGATATGAGACATTTTCTGTTTTTGTGTTAGTAATCCGAATTTCTTTCTTGAATTGGCAATGAAGAGTTCTGCGCGAAGGTCATAAAACAATTAAGTTATCGGCATTTTATCTTTTAATGTTTTACTGACCCCTATGTGTTCTTGGATATGTTTCCATTTTCGTGTGTTTCTGTCAGCATGCGTGTATATATGCGTGCGTATATTCCCCCTCCATACATATACTGTCTTACTACGAGGAATTAGTAAACTCATTTGTACATATACATGCATACACACACATACGCACATACACACCATCCCACCACAAGGAATCAGTACATACACACACACACACACACACACACACACACACACACACACACACACACACACATGGAACCATGTATACAGTATACACTTACACACATACACACACACATACGTACATACACACACGTACACACACACACACGTACTTCCTAAGTTGTGTGAGGTTTGGGTGCGTAGCTCGTGAGTAGTTCCCCTGTTTTGTCAACATGCGTATATATATATATATATATATATATATATATATATATATATATATGTGCATACATATATATCTCCTCGTGTCTCGGGTTTAAATTTGTTTATTAAGTTTTTTTCTTGTATTTGTAGGTACGAGTAATTGTCTGTTTGATATATCGGCATGATATTAAATTGTCTGTTTGATATATCGGCATGATATTAAATTTACCCTGGTTACATTTGAAAATGTGTTGTGATACAAAAAGTTTTCTGTTGTCTGTCAATTTTATATTGCTTTTGTGTAGGGAGATCCTGTTGTTCAGTTGTTGGCTGATGCCTATATATGACTTCTTACATTTTGTGCATTTAAGTACATAAATTAAATTTTTGGAGTTGCAGTTTAAGTTTTTATTTATTGTGAATGTTTTTTTTTTTGGTTTTCAAAAGTGTAGGAGTTTCCTTCTATAATGATGTCACAAACCCCACATCTTTTTTTGTTGCATTTTGTGACTCCCTGTATTGTGTGTTGGGGTTAAATTTAGATGAGGTTAATATGTGTTTTAGGTTTCTAGATTGGCGTTTGCTTTTAATTATTTTGGTTGTTTTTAGTATATTATTTAGTTTATTATTCTTGCTAAGTAAGTCTAGATTTTTTGTAATTTCTGTGAATATTTCTGGATTGTTTTTGTTGTATGTTGAGACATATGCTGGAGTTTGTTCGACATTACGTTTCTTTTTATTTCTAAGTTGGTCTAGCCTCGTTTTTTGAGAGTTTTATGTAGTTCTTCTAAGCGGATTTTTCGGAGATGTTTATTAGTCACTATTGTACAAACTCTACGTGCTAGGGAATAGGGGGTGGGTTTTAGGCAGCTTTTTGGGTGATGGTTCTTGAATTGAAGGTATTGTTGGGTGTCTGTGGGTTTGTGGTAGATATCTGTGATTATGTGGTTGTTTTTATTTCTAATGAGTATATTTAAAAATGGTAATTCGTTAAAATTATATTCTTGCGTGAATTTGATTTTTGGGTGTGAGTTTTGAAGTAGTGTATGGAATTGGTTAATATTACCCCATGAGGATTTCCAAAAGATGAAGCAATCATCTAAGTATCTTTTCCAAGATTTAATGAATTGGGTTTTTATATTTGCCCCATATATTTGTTCTATCTTTTCATAGAGGTTTTCTTCTAGGTAAGCTAATGTTAGGGCAGCATATGTTGGTGCCATTTTTGTTCCCATCGCAGTACCTAGGGTTTGGATATAGTTTTTGTTGTCAAATTCAATGGTGTTATTGTTTAGAATTAGGTCTATACTATCGATAATGAACTCTTTAGTAAATCTCGGATGTAGCATTTCTGGATGTTTTTCAATCCAGAATGAGATTGCTTTTTTTTACCTAGTTCATGGGGTATGTTGCTGTGTAGGCTACTAATGTCAAAAGTTGCCATAATCGTTCCCGTATCTACCTTTTGTGGTATGCAGCTAAGGAAATGGATATCGTCTCTGATGTGGCTTTTAATTTGTTTTGTATATGGTTGCAATATTATGTCTATTAGGTTACTGAGTTTGCTAGTGGGACAGACTGGTCCTGCTACTATAGGTCTGAATATAAGGTCACTTGGGTTTGGGATGCTAATGTATTCATATTTTTGTGTACGTATAGCTGCTTTTATTTCACTTGACTTATGAACTTTATATATATATATATATATATATATATATATATATATATATATATATTGGTGTATACGGAATAAATTCCAATAACCAACAAATACTATTCTTAAAAGAATGCTTAATACATCGTAGAGCAAATATAATTATTTATTCGAAAACATAAACATGTTATAAAATCACTACAAATATAGCCATTTTGTTTCAACACTTATAGTGTTTTATCAAGTGATGGTGTTGAACGTAGAACCTACTTTCTAGATCGCAAATATCAAAGGGGAGAATAAGAAGATATAGGGAAAAAATGCGAGAGAAGACTTTTTTACGGTATATCAACCATTTGTGAGTTATTTAAAGCCGATACATATTTCGTATTGTAGGCGGTCACTTGCAATACCTGGTATTACCCATCCAAGTAGTGAACGCGCTCGACACTGCTTAACTTCGGTGATCGAACGAGTATGTGCGAGAGAAGAACATGCGTCCCATTTATTTTGGGGCATTGTCTTTATTTTCGTATTATTTAAAGAAGAGACGAATAAACAAAAACTGTTTTACAATCGTAACTGCAATGTTAAATTTGGTACTTTCATCGACGACTTTTCTTATGGGGATAGATATATAGCAGAAGACTGAGACAGTTATATTCATGTGTTCCATTGTTTATAGTTATGAGTGTTAATTTTATTTTTACCCCCTCCATGATCACTGGGAATTTGATATTTTAGTTCATGGTTCAATATTTAGCGCAGTATTCCTACCATATCGTTTTAATTGGTTAAAACTATTTTATAGTTGTAGATATTCTTTTGTCAGTATAGAAATCTGTTAGCAAGAAATACCCGCAACAAGTAATACTTCTTGTAATTTATACAATTTTCTAGAGGCTCAAATTTCACACGGACAAGATTGGACACAACACTGAATCTCGTATTTTACGAGTCTGAAATGGCTATTTACCCATAGCTGGCGGGGGGTTCTAAGAAGAATAGTATTCATAGCTTTCCCAAGGGATTTAGCAAGTAAGTGAATGTAATGGATTTGACTGGAATTCGAACTCAGCTCTCCCATTCCTCAATTCAAGCTGCTACCCATTACTTCACCGTGCCTCCCTTGTTTGCACTCCAGATTTTAGAAGCTATTATGAAATACAGTTAGTTTCTCTTTTGCAAATCTGGAATTGCATAGCTTTCCTACCTACTTACATTAAGTCATGATAATGTAAGAATTTTGGATGTTGAATGCTAACTTTAAAGAGAAGCAGTCTGTTGATATTTACCCACCTCCCCAATAGAGCTTGATGTAATACAATATTAGATTAACTTGGGGTGGCCATACATATACAAAGACAATAATTGCCCAGTCCCTGCGACAACTTTCCCGCTGCTTTCGATATTCACCGACCTTCCCACTTTAATGCTATGAAGGAGGTAGTACGGCAATGTTGAACTCCCTGGGACTATCCAAGAGAAATATATTGGCATTTATCTGCTTCCACACCAGGATATGGCACAAACTCAATTTAGAATTGGTTGCTCATATACTAGCATATAGGCCAAGAACATAAACTGTCCCGTCTCCGTGACCACTGTCACATTGTTGTCGGTATCCACCAAAACTGCTACAAGGAATTGAATCCCCAGGATTAAACATGAGATGATTGGTGTTACGTAATCTAATTTTCTTGTCAGTACATTGACGTACTTGTAAAATTAAGGAATAAGTATCGATTTTAATCTGTTCTTATTTATTATCATGTTTGTCTATTTGTTTGTATGTTTGTGTCGATCCGTGTGTGTGTGTCCGCCCGTGTCTGGTTGTTTTAACAATTTTCAAAAAAAAAAAAAAAAAATAAAAAAACTGTTCGATATTGAATTATTTTATTGAATTTATTAATAATTCTCAAGATCAATCAATAAAAGGAAACTTGAAATAATTGATAAACTATTTTGAAAAACCGAAACAAGTAAATATCGAATATCGAAAAGTAAAACATAAAGTTATCATACTTAAGATTTTCACTGATAATTTGTCAATATTTGTTATTTTCGTTGTCTATTTGCTTTCAAATATCTGAATTACTAGCTTTAATGAAAATTTTATTATAATTCTGCTTTTCCCACCCTTAGTTCCTTTCTTAGCATGTACAAATGTACGTTATATTTTGCCAATACATCCATAAATAATGGAATATTCCGTTTTGATCCTGCAGAAAGACGGAAAAGCGATATCAGAGACGCTACTTGCTTTCAGTGAGATATAGAAAGAAAGTAAGAAACGCCCTGTCAATACTTAATAAATAATGGACTGTTCCATTTTGATCGCGATGAAAGACGGAAGAGACGTATCAGTGACACGATTTGCTTTCAGTGAGAAAACAAAAGAAAGAAAGAAAGAAAGAAAGAAAGAAAGAAAGAAAGAAAGAAAGAAAGAAAGAAAGAAAGAAAGAAAATAAGGACTCTCCCAATACCTCATAAATAATGGACGGTTCAGTTTTGATCACAAGGAAAGTCGGAAAAAACGTATCAGAAAACGAAAGAAAGAAAGAACGAACGAAAGAATGAAAGAAAAAAACAAGAAAAAATTAAAATAAGAATGCCTATTTAAATATTGACGGTAATTTTAATGATTGGTTAGACAAGGACCTTAGTGTGGTGGCTAAAGTATTTGTATATTACTTTCTGGAACCTGTGATCGATTCTCGAGTCAGAAACAGATTCCATCAATGCAAAAATGTAAACTAACATTCTATCTTATTTCCTCTAAATTAAACTTAAATCATCCTAAACTAAAATGTTTGAACAACTACATACAAAGTGGTACTCAAGTACTTGGTACTTGAGTCCAGATAAAGGTCCAAGATACCAAAAGCTAATTATCATGGCTGACCATCACCACGTATAATATTGACGAAACGCAATCACCTGACCCTCTCGTTCCAGCAATTTAGACTTGTGCGTGAACGAAGCTGAGCTTAGTAAACTGGTCAAACTAAAAATATCTTTGACAAAGGAATATAGTTTTTATAACTAATTTGGGAGCGAAAAAAAGAAATCACAACACTGGCTTTAAAAGAAGGAGGATGGTATTGTTCAGGTTCAAAATTCATGGTTTTGTTCACAAGTTGCACCATGCTGGACATAGTAATACAAATCCTATCTCTTTGCTTTCTTAAGCGTTCACACACACACACACACACACACACACACACACACACACACACACACACACATGCTTGCTATACAAGCAGGAGAACCAAGTCATGGCTGTCAGACAATTTCTGCCACCCTTTTCCTCTGGCCACCTAACTCCCCAGACTACAACCCATTTTATTATCATGTGTGGGGCGCAGTTGAACGAGAGGCCAACAACATTCCTTGCAACACCAGAGATGAACTGAAGGCAACGATTATGACAGCATTCACATGTTTAAACAAGAGACCGTCCAGAAGAGCTGCAGGAGATTCTGAAGTATACTGGAAGCCATGGTTGAAGCCAATGGCGATTTTACTGAATAAATTCAATTTTTAATATTTCAAGATATTTTCTGTGTAATTTTGGTAATATCTTTTAAAATGAGATGTCAGTGTTATTTTCATTTTTAAGTTAATTTAGACGACAATTTATCCATATATATATATATATATATATATATATATATATATATACACACACACACACACACACACACATATATATATATATATATATATATATTTTTGTGAGTGTTTATAAAATGGAACTATTTTCTTGTCATTCATTGTCGTAATAACTCAGCAAGGATCGAAGATATCTGAGGTAATTTCAGTTCAAAGTATCTCATAAAAACAACATAAGTCGGAAAGAATTCAATGGTTCTTGTGAACGAACTTAGATTGGGAAATATCCCGACAAGAACAATCTATATATTAAAATGTAAGCATGTATGTATCTCTCTTTCTTTATCTATCTGTCTGTCTATCTATCTATATCTGTTCATTTCTATCTATCCATCCATCTCCTATTGAGCTAGCTAACAGTCTTTCATATCTCAGTCTTTTCTACCTATGTAAGCAGTTGTCTTTCACTGGGTGTATCGTCAACTGTTAAATTTCCTATTGATATCTCTGTATGTTAAAGCGCTACGTTCACTTACGTCACTTTCCATAAGCATTGTACGTATTCTACAAGCTAAAACTGCTGGTTTCGTTCCCAGTTTAAAATCGTACAATAAAAAAATATTTCCCATTCATCCTTCCAGCCGCCAGGTTTATTTCGCTCGTTAATACTGTAGGTATACACTTTTGAACATTATTCAGTAGTAAATTATGAATGTATATTACATTTTGTTGTAAACTCTTATATGCTCCGTCTGGTCAAAAATTATCTTTTACTAAAGCTGATAAAAGCGAGAACTTCGAAAATCTCTCGAGCTGTTTGGCAAATTGATAATTTCTGAGGTTGTAAGTACTATGCATTGTCGTATTAGCAAAATCACATACAGTCATGTCAGTTATGGGTTTATGCAGAGTTCGTAACCAAGCAAATCATTAGTTAATCTATCAGTGTCAGTATCTATCTATCTATCTATCTATCTATCTATCTATCTATCTATCTATCTATCTATCTATCTCAGTAAAATAATAAAACGGTAATTCATTCAGGTATATGGGATATCGGGTTAATTAAATATATGTTTGTGTGACCTGTGTCATTTTGATTTACTTATAAATGAAAAATTACCTTGCATTTTCTATAATGAACTTGATATCTTCCGAAATATCTCTAATGAATATTTTTAATAACTTGAAAATCAGTTGGTTATTACCAATTTTATTGTGAAAATATTCACTTGCATTATCTGGCATACTGAATTTATATATATATATATATATATATATATATATATATATATATATATATATATATATATATATAAAAGTGAACATTGAAGTCAACACTTAGAGGAGACAGTCTGTTTCATGTTAGATGCAATCGTCAGGCCACGTGCTGTTATTTTTTTCTCGGCTATTTATATTGGATATAAATTTTATTAGATATAAATAGCCGAAAAAAATAACGGCACTTGTGGCCTGGACGATTGCATCTAGCATGAAACAGACTGTCGCCTCTAAGTGTTGACTTCAATGTTCACTTTTATATTTACACACGCTCTATCTCTGATATTCAAAACTTTATCCCATAAATATACCACACCTTAAGACTATATTTCTAGACCAAAAAAAACCCAAAAAATCCACAGGATTTTCCAAACCACGTAACAGCAAAAGGAGCCCATGTTGTAACCACATTAGGCATATCAATTCGTTCACTAGCTCAGTCATTAAATCTACTTTCAAAATCTACTACATAATTTATCTAGTAGAATGCACACTATGCCAGAATCAATATGTGGGAAAATCTGAATGGTATTTCACTACCAAATTAAAAATTATCGGAATCGGATCAAGTCGGCTCCCCACGAAAGATTATTATTTGTAGAACATTTCCGCCTAGAAACATGATTTTAAAATTTATGCAAAATTCACCATAATTGAAAAAATAGAAACAGACAGAAAAGATAACCTTAGAAAAATACTAGAGGAACATGAAGACAAATGGATAAAACGAACAAAAACAAATGAAAACTACAGATAAAGTTCACTTTCTTCAGAAACAGTCATTCACACCTGTAGTTAACTGCTACTAACAAGCAGGGATTTTTTTTCTCCTGATGATGGTCATGCTGGCCGAAACTACTCTAGGAACCTAACTGAAATTATAAAACAAAAAATATTAATATACAACCCAGTGTGTCTGAAAATTTAAATTTTTTAATATTTTTTACTGTTATTCAGTATGTCAGATAATGCAAGTGAATATTTGATAATGCAAGTATAATATATATATATATATATATATATATATATATATATATATATATATGTGTGTGTGTGTGTGTGTGTGTGTGTGTGTGTGTGTTGTGTGTGTGTGTGTGTGTATTTATATGTGTGTGTATATATATATATATATATATATATAATAAAAAACAGGTGTCTATTTTCAGATAATTGTCTACTATAAAGTGATAAAAAGTTGCCTTAAATATATATATATATATATATATATATATATATATATATATATATATATATATCAGTGGGGACTCTAGATCATTTACTCTAACTAAAATATATAATTTTAAAAAATTGCGCATGAAATGTAAAAACAAAACACGTTTGTATTTTATTATTAAATTGTAATAATTCTATAACGATAAACACTTATTTAAAAAAAAACAATTGATACATTCCGCTAAAAAAACTTATACTCTACGGAATAAATTAATTAAAATGCACATTCGAAAACAATAAGTTGAAATAACATTATGTTCTTTGAAAAATAGAGCATACACGGCATTAGGGTTTTGTAAAAGATTATTGCCTGTTAAGTATGTCTCCAGTCTGATAGGTCTCAGATCTAAGCAGACCGACTAGTCACACTAATTTTATTCCATTCTTTTTTTTTAATTACTATCTTTGTTTTTTCTTTGTTTTTTCTTATTTCTTTCTTTCTTTCTTTCTTTCTTATGAACAATATCAACAATATCGGTCAATATTTTGAGGCACGGAGTTAAACCAATAAATTTGGGATCCAGCTGAAGTCAAGAATGAAAACGACACATTACAAAAAACAATGTTGCTTTGAAATAAATATACTTGAATGTTGACTCACTCGGACTGAGCCTGACAAGCCCGACCACCGGAGCCGGCACTGATATATTCATATATTTTATGTATGTATATATGTTTGTAAGTATATATATATATATATATATATATATATATATATATATATATATATATGTGTGTGTGTGTGTGTGTGTGTATAAATTTGGTTGTTTCTTAATTTTCCCAATACATATTTCAGTCAATAATTATATATTTTTTTATCCCAGTTTACTTATCCTTCTTTATTTGTTCGTGACTTTGTATCTATCTATCTATCTATCTATCTATCTGATCATATCTTTCTCAGTTTATGTCTGTATCTATGTTTAAGTTCTTTTGCAGGTTGTCAATAAATGGTCCCAATCAGCACACTACTACTTGGTGATGGTACCTGCATTAGCATGAGGTTTGTGTAGTAGAAATTCTTTAGTGTATCCTCTCATATCACGCCAGAATTTTTATGTTTCCGATTGCATCATTAACATCTAGTGCCAAATCATCCTCACTGCACTTGCGTGAGTAAAACCTTCAGTTTTGTGCCAAGACAAATTGGAAATTTGGACATCAGATCACAGACCTTTATGCTTTCTGCAAACTTTTCCATAGGAATGAAACTTCTAGAGGTTAAGACTCAGAAATTTTTGTAAATAAAGTTTTACTTATATGATGTTGACTATAAGCGTTTTAAAAATTCGTGGAAATCGTGTTTGTATTTATTTTACTTTTTGACAAAAAATACAAACAAAAAACACGTAAAAACATAATTGAATAAATTCATGTACTACAATATTCTGGTTTGATTTTATGAATGAAGATTTAAAATGTTTTCTATACGCGTTGCAGGCCTACAACAGCTTTGCAATAGACGTGTGGAACAGCCCTCAGGGATAAGTAATTCAAGGAAGGATTAGATGTGCAAGATGTGAGCACTCCGGTGGTCGGGCTTGTCAGGCTTAACAAGATGTGATCACTGAAAAACACAAATACCTATTCGAATGTTTACCTGGAAGTGATGAATAGGTTACGAGAATCTGTTCGGAGTAGAAGATCCAAACTCTAACGTAATAATTGGATTCTAAACTTTGGAAATGTTACTTCAGATGGTAACAGATCGCAATTTCTTAGCTAAGAAATCCTTTATAAAAATGGACCGTCCACCTTATTCCCCAGACATACCCTTCTGCGATTTTTAGCTATTTCCCAAATTGAGAAATGCTCTGAAGATTTGTTGACATCCAGCAATACGTGACTAAGTTACTGAGAGGTATTCCGGAAAACGAGTTCCAACAATGTTTCCAGTAAGGGCACTACCATCTTATGAAGTAGATAACTTCACAAAAAGTGTACTTTGAAGGTGACAGCAGCCAGTAGCCAATAGTGATTAGGTGAGCAAATATGTCTTTCATAACGCCATTCCGAGAATTAAACTGTTACATGCTACCTTAAGTTCTGTAATTGTTATGGCTTATTATTTTCACTTTTTTTCTTACTTTCTTTTATTTTCTATGCGTACTTACATAGATTTCGAGAAATGTACGTACACATTTTTTAGTAAGCTATGTTATTACCTGATACATACTTGAACACTCTAATATGGAATAAAGATTAGAAAAATTATATATCTATTAATTTTAGTTTAACTAGCACAAGAACTTGAAAATCGAACGTACGGCTCATCAGTAAGAACTGGCGATAGTCACAATATAACACTCATAATCTCATGTGATCTAATGCATATGCTTAAATAAAAAAGTACCTGACAAAAGGTGAGAAATTCTGCTGATTATATATATATATATATATATATATATATATATATATATATATATCTTTCACTCAGATGTCCCACCGCAAATGAAATGTTAGTTAATATTTTATTATTTTTTCTTTCAATTCATTTTTTTATCGCAACACTCATGTTTCTTTATATTCTGCGACTGCTCAGAAAGCATCAAAGTTCAATAATAAATAACTCAACTCCCGCGAGATATGATCTCGCATCTCGTATACTTGGGATTTAGTCTGACATGGTCAGCGTTTTACCGATTAGGTTACAGAAGTCATCAAGTAGAGCTAGAGGGGTGTTGAAAAGTTTTCAACCTGAATCAATTCCCCAAATCTAACTAAATGACCAATATTAGTTTTTTTTTTTATTTTGGAATCCCTTTCTGGTAGGGATAATAAATTTTCAACACGTCATCGTAGTACCTATATTCTTTATTTGATTTGCCACTAAAATCGTACTTCACAACTACTACTAGAAGTAGGAGTAGATGAAATTGTTAAGAGTTTTCCAATTTTTTTTGCTGAAGAATTTTAATAATTAAATTTGCTTTTTTGCTCTTTCCCCGAGTCATGTTGATTTTTAATCGCCGTAAAATGTAAAAACAACACCACCTGAAGGCTGCAATAAAAAGCATAATAAGGATTCAACTAAGAAATTCACCAAATTCAAGACTATTATGCTATTTAATATTTGCTACGATTTTTATTTGTTTATTTTTTAAAAATTATAAACTTGTCAATTTACAGGTCAAACATATAGCTGCAACAATCTTAGTATGAATAATATTTAGAGAGTGCTGAGCACCCACCAACACACAAACACACACACACACAAAAATATATATATATATATATATATATATATATATATATATATATATATATATATTTAAATATTATATTATATTTAAATTTTTGTGGTACAGAATTTAATAATACCGAGAAAAAAAGGCAAAATTTATAAGGCATTTTTATAAAAAAAAGCTAAAAAAAAAAAAAGCTAAAAAAAAAAAAAGCTAAAAAAGCTAAAAAACAACCGGTTTCGTCCTAGAACTTATCAAGTTTTTTTTTTTTCCTGGGAATAGAAAATTTATAAAAGCGTGTAAATTAAATTAAAGAATGGAATGGAAGAAAAAAATGAATTTCAAGAAACCAATAACATTCTGACCCTGTAAGCATTCCCTCTGTTTACAAAGGGAAGGCCCACGGGATCTAATATACAAGGACTCTAGAACCTCGAGGTGAAATGTGGAGTGGGACCTAGATAAAATAAAAAAAAAACAAAAAAACGGTCCGTGCTAAAATTAACCACACATTTCTTATTTATTACATGCCCAGCTATAGCAGAGCCAGAAGTATTGGTTAGTTGGCTCTTCCTGGCAGCCGGATTCAAAATCCTGGTGGGTAAATGTTTTATTCTCGAATCCAAAAGCTGGGACGCCCTCCCTATGTAGTGGAGTTCACAACTACACTTATATTGGTAAATCGAACGCTGGACCCAAAGGCGAACCCATAGCTACCCCGTCTTCTATTTATGTTGGATTCATGTGTTCGTTTGATATCTGCTCCCTGCTTACCTGTGTTCCCCTGTCCGAGACTATTGAGATGTGTTGCGATGTGTTATATCGTACCTCTTTGTTTCCTCTGGATTTTCCTGAGAGTGTGTTTGTGGAGCTTATGATGTTCGCCACTGCGTCCGTCGAATTTAGTTTTAATAATATGTATCGGCAGATCGACGGGGTGTCTATGGGTTCGCCTTTGGGTCCAGGGTTGGCGAATATTTTTGTCTGTTTTCATGAGGCTTCTTTATTTTCTTGTATTGGTTGTTCTCTTATTTATCATCGCTATGTGGATGATACCTTCTGCCTCTTTAATAATGAGGCTGAATGAAGCCGACAAGTTTCTCACCAAATTAAACTCTGTCCATCCTGCTCTTAAGTTCACCGTGGAAAAGAAGTCCAATTGTTTACTTTCCTTTTTGGATGTTCTTGTCCATAAGATTATTGACAAGTTTGAAACTTCTGTATTTATGAAGGCCACTTTTTCGGGACTTTATACGGGTTGGGACTCTTTTTGTCCCAGACAACGTAAGATTAATTTGATTAAGGCCTTAATTCACAGGGCACTTAAGTTATGTTCTGAGGGTCTTCTCTGCAGGGAAATTGACTTTGTTAGAATGACACTATCAAAAAACGGATATACGTTGGATGTTTTAGACTCCGTTATGCATGGTGTCATTAGTAAATTTCATAGGGTTAAGCCGCATTTTATTGATAAATGTCCAGTTTATCTGCGTCTTCCCTATATTGGTAAAGAGGGTGAGAATTTATCTAAACGAATTTCACATTTGATCAATAGCTGTTATTTTTCAGCGAATGTTAGGGTAATATTGGTTACCCGTCCTGTTTTCTCTTCCACTCGTAAGGACGTCCTCCCACCACCCATCATGTTAATTCAGTGATTTACCATTATAAGTGTAGTTGTGGACTCGACTACATAGGGAGAACGTCCCAGCGTTTGGATTCGAGAATAAAACAACATTTACTCCCAGGATTTTGAATCCGGCTGCCAGGAAGAACCAATTAACCAATACTTCTGGCTCTGCTATTGCCTAGCATGTAAATAAATAGTAGGAAATGTGTGGTTAATTTTAGAGCGGACTGTTTTTTTTTTAATTTTATCTAGGTCCCACTCCACATTTCACTTCAAGGTTCTAGAGTCCTTGTATATCAGATCCCGTGGGCCTTCCCTTTGTAGACAGAGGGAATGCTTACTTGGTTTGAATGTGATTGGACTCTAGTTTCTTGAAATTCATTTTTTTTCTTCCATTCAATTCCATTCGTTAATTTAATTTACACGCTTTTATGAATTTTTTATTCCCAGAAAAAAAAAAAAAACTTGATAAGTCCTGGAACGAAACCGGTTGTTTTTTTTTAGGTTTCTTTCTTTTTTTTTTTATAAAAAATGCCTTATAAATTTTGCCTTTTGCTAGCTATTATACACACACACAGGACTGACTAAGTTAGAGATCAAATGCAGATTAAAGATGGAACGGAATCCGACAGAATGATACGATAAATGAAGAACAGATAGGAAGCGTTTATCAATTTAAAATGTTTCACTTTTATTATCTCAGACGGACGTTTAACAAAAGTGAAACATATTAGATTGATAAACGTTTCCTATTTATTTTTATCATATCTATCTATCTATCTATCTATCTATCTATCTATCTATCTATCTCTCTCTCTCTCTCTATATATATATATATATATATATATATATATATATATATAAGTGGACACTGAAGCCAACACTCAGAGGCGACAGGCTGTTTCATACTAGACGCAATCATCAAGCGGCCTGATGATTGCATTTAGCATGAAACCTGTCGCCTCTGAATGTTTACTTTTATATTTACATACGCTCTATCTCTGATATTGAGCACTTTATCTATAAATATAGCGCACCTTAAAAATAATATTTCTTCATATATATATATATATATATATATATATATATATATATATATATATATATATATATATATATTATTATATAGATACATGCACATTATTCAGAAATGCAGTTATCGAAACATACCTTCCACTTACGTCATTGGAAAGTTTCCCAGAAAAAGAATTTACATGTGGAGAAAAATAAATATTAATATTTACAGCTCTACTTTTGTACTGAGATCTGTTTTAAATTAATGTTTTGAACGCTGAACTCTATCTCTTCGTTCTTTTCTATATATATATATATATATATATATATATATATATATATATAATATTAAATTTGTGACTTTATTCTTTTAAATTTTGAAAAATTTTTTGAAAAAGGTTTGCACATCGGGATCAGTTGTTCATAAGGGTGTGTATATATATATATATATATATATATATATATATATATATACATTTTATTTTTATAAATTATTATTTTATTATGTGTGTGTGTGTGTGTCCGTGTGTGTATGTATGTATGTTAAATGAACTTGGTAACAAGAATGGAAACATTTTATTGAAATTCATTGTCGTTTACCACTGAACAAATATAGCAGATGTTAACCTGTACAAGGTCCAAGTGTCACTCGACGTCGAGATTTATAGAGTAAGACACACAGTTTATGATGATATGCGGGGAAGATAACATTTGACTTTAGATTTAAGATTGTAGTGATCGTGGAAGTATCCTCTTGGGAGTCGGTTCTGCAAAGCAGCGGTCCGTAAGAAGAAGCTGCTCGAGTAGAACTTACTTCTCACTGATGGAATACGAAAACAATTAGGGTAGTTCGTTAAAATGTGAGTAGCATGTATGTTGAAACTGTTGGGACTAAGTAATGCAGTATATCTGAGTACTTTTCCATGGAAAGGTATGGATCCACCTCTTCTCTCCCCAGTTATTAGTAAGACTATCAGTTAATCATTATTTTATCCCACAAATTCTTACAATCTAAAAATATTTTCTGGCTTTAAATAACTTGCAAAAAGTTGACAATCCGTAAAAAACAAGTCAGACAATCAATATATATATATATATATTTAGAGAAGCTGCCATCAAAGGCTATAGAACCCAGTCTGTACTGTTATTTACCCATAGCTGGAGGGAGAAGAAGAGGATTCACACCTTACCAAAGGGTATTAGCACATAAGTAAACGTAATGGATTCGACTGGAATTGAACTCGGCTCTGCGATTCCTCAATCCAAGCCGCTATCCATTACTCCACCGTGTCTCCTCTATATATACCTACATCTTGTGTACATCCTGGGGTATCTATTTGTGAGTCTGAAAACTGAATTTATAAGAGTTACGCTTATAATCTAGTCTCAAATTAAAAAATAACACAATATAAAATATCTATTTCCGTTCAAATTTTGCATCCTCATTCTGAAAATATTTTTGTATTTTATTCATTCATAATATATATATATATATATATATATATATATATATATATATATATATATAGAGAGAGAGAGAGAGAGAGAGAGAGAGAGAGAGTGATAGATAATAATTTCAGCGCTTGAAAATTGCTTCAACATGAAACTCAGATTTGTGCAATTAATGTAGGATATTATGTTATTTCTTTATATATATATATATATATATATATATATATATATATAGAGAGAGAGAGAGAGAGAGAGAGGGGGCTGTACATTCTGATGCCTATGTGTTACATAGACATAGTTTATAAATTTACACATATACACACATATTGACTTTTTGTTAATATCTGTATGCATATCTTATTGTGTTTGTGTGTGTTCGTGCGTGTGTGTAAATCTTCGTTTGTGTATATGTGCTTGATGTTATGCGGAAAGTGTTCTGGCCTAACTATTAACAAATGACAGGGTTCTCCTGCTTGTGTGTCACTGTGCAGAGACCTTGTTTTCCGGTCAATCTTTATATATCAACCAATCCTCATAATCTTAACCTTCTAATACCTATTCTTTCATTCATATCGCACACTTCATTCAGTAACACTCTACATTGAGTGTCTCTCTAGTTTTGTATTGGGTGGATTTAATGAATAAGGAATCTGAACGAGTGAAAATTTAACGGGAGTTGACAGTTAATATTTTCACATATTTCTGTTTTTCTCAAACCCTTTGCCTTCTCAAACTGCCTTTCAATGTTATCTAAATGTTATAAAATCATGGATTGGTTTCAAATGCAAAACAGGAATAAGGACAAAGGTTTTCTACTTCATCTCCTCTTTTATCTTTCTTTTACTCTGTCTCTGTAGGGTGCGATGGGTTAATTGTCGCCATTTTATATTTTTAATAGTAAGGTCAGTTGGGAACTATTTGTGAGAAAAAAAGAGCACCATGACGTAATTCAATCCGCCAGAAACTGTACTGCTTGTCATTCACGCCGGAAGCTCCAATACGATAAAACAACAGAGGTGAACTTCCAACAAGCTGGAAAGCAAGAATCAGCGAGGCAATAGTGTTGTATAGTTTGGAGAGAACTGGAGCCAGCTTAGGAACACAGACCCCACCCCCACACACACACTCACGCACGCGCGTGCGTGTGTGTGTGTGTGATACAGCAAAACAGGCTTGTATGTGGATGACTATTTATGCTCTCGTTTCCCGATTGAGCACTCTAGAGAAAGGGTAATTTTATAAAACAGTGGTTGCTCCCGCTATTACTCAAATCTCTTCAGTTATGATTTGAGCGCTTTTGGCTACTGGCGTTTGAATACATCACGTTTATAATACATTAAAAGTTTCTTGGATTAGGGGTAGTATCTCTGACTGATGCCAAATCGGTCGAGTTTCGATTCCGGCTTGAACCAATCGGATGTCTAACTAACTGATAAGCTGTGATACAGCGAAACAGGCTTCTATGTAAATGGCTATATATAACAATATATTTACGTATACCAAATTGTACACCTATTCTATCCCTTACCTGCCTTTCTGTCTTTCAGTCATTGTGACTTGCATCAGACAAATATTGTCTCTATGTGTTTTTTTTAATGTCTATCCCTTTTCTTTCTCTCTATATGTTTGTAGATATTTTTTTTTACTTTCACTTGTTTTTTTTTCGCGTTTTTCTCTAGCTTTTTTACTTTTCAGCTTCATATTCTAATTACCCCAAATTCTTTATATCATCTTCCCAGTTCTTTGCGATTAATATTATCCTTGCACAGCTTGTATGGAGTATTGCTGCCATATATGGTCTGGAGCCCCTTCTGTGGCCGGGTATTGAACTCACAAGACTTGGGTTCAGTCACTTTTGGATCAATCGATCAACAGTTCTATCCACTGGGCCATATGTCCTTGGTGGCAATAAGGATGAAGACAGCAGTCTGAACGATCTAAATAATGTAAATAGTTATAATACCTCATCTCAGAAATATAGACACATGTTAAAAAATTTGTGCTAACTGACATGCATACAATCAAAGACAGAAACCCAAGCGTTACTAGTTTCCACCTGGGCTAGAAGCCGTAAGTTTTACATACTGGATAACACTTAAATGAGCTTTACGTTGATAGTTACGTGTAAGAAAAACACAAAACAAAGATAAAGACAAAATAATAGAATAAAAAAGGCCAAGTATAGACGCTTGTCTCTCTGAGTATATAAAAGAAAGAGTTTCAGGATAGAATGGACGTGGGCAAGGAATGTCAACAAAAATAAATCCAGAAGAGTTAATAGGGTTAAGCGGATCGAGCAGAAATTGGAGAAGGAATAAAAGAAATCAGATCGATATATTTTCAATTCAGACAGTGAGCTAAAAATATAAGGGTTGCTGTGAGTGACAGCTTTGCTGCGTACTCAGTAGCGTTGCAAGAGCAGGCGGCGATTGGTGGCAATTTCCTCTGGCTTATAATAACGGCAACACTTAGCCCAGAGCCTCAAGTAAATGAGTGACGTTAGGGTGCCTACAACAATAGCTGGAGCCTAGTAAGGAAGTTAAGTAGAATGAAAAGAGGTCGCAAGGTAATTTCTGAGCTGAACTTTCTTCCAGTTTTATGCCAATCGTAGTCAGACGAACTTCCCATTTACCATCATTTTTCTGTCTATCGTACGAAATTTCTATGATTTTAGCGGTCAGGTCCTATTTGCGATAAAGGGTTCGAGATTTTTGAAATTAGGATGCGGTAGAAATATCAGACAGGCATTGACCTAATTAAAAACGGAATTGGAACCTATTTATCAGGGACCTCTACAGAAACATTTCTGATGATTTTCAGAAAATTTAGTTACAAGCCAGACAAAGAAATATGAAAACGCAATGGAACAGCAAAATCTGCCTTCCAGAAGCTAAGGAAAATATTAAGAAACAGGAAAATGTCGTTGGAAACAAAGATAAAGAAAATATAATATTTATCTTCCTATAAGGCGGTGAATGTTGGACAATTTCTTCACAGATGAAAACAAGACTTCAAGCAACAGAAATGTGGTTCTACAGAAGAATGCTGATAATACCATAGAAGGAAGATGGGATTAATGTGAGAGTTTTAAGGAAAATAGAAAAAAAGATGCTTGTACTTAGAATCAGAAAAATATTTTTGGGACACGTAATTACACGTACTGAGGAAAGAGGGGTTGGAGAGTTTAACAAGCACAGGGAAATGAAGGCAAAAGGGACAGAGGGAAATGACGAGTAACCTACTTAACTATTGTAAATGAATGACAGAAGATGAACTAGGAGGGGTAGTACGTAGACAAAAAATGCTTATAGCTACAAAAGATAAGAAATTATGGAGAGCCATGATCATCCACAACATGAAGGGATCTTGCTTATAAGAAAAGTTAAAATTTTGGAAAAGACTGCCTGTCAACTTGTTGGCAAGAAGGCACCAAAAGAATAGTCGCTTCTTAGAGGTAATGCAACAACCATACATTGGAATATTAAAAATAAATAAATAAAATAGTACAAAATAAAATGAAAAAAAGCAAAGTGAATTCTGCATTTTAAGTTCTTTTTATCATAATCTATTTTCTAAAATATTCATATCGGCGTTCTTGACAAAATCTAAAGAAGTATCTGCAATGTAATTGATCCTGACCTGGCATCTCGATTTCAGTCACTTTTTCACAGACGTAATGTGGTTGCCATCTGTCTTTTCTACAATTATTTTCATGGCAGTCTTTTCTCTCACGTACTAGTGGTATTCTCGCCTTGCTTGGGGTGATTATATTATATATATATATATATATATATATATATATATATATATATATATATTCTCAGAAAGAAATTCAAATATGTAAGTGCTTTTCTTCTATCTGTCTTTTCTACAAATATTTCATGGCAACTTCTCTGACGAGATTTTTTCCCTGGTGATCCGACTACGTGAATTTAAGCGTGCTACTAGATTGGCATCTAGGTCCCACCTTTTTACTTTTGAAACAGTTAAATTTAACCGACACTTCTACTCTAACAGTTTCTTTTCTCGCACTTCCCGCCTGTGAAGCAGTATCAATCGCCATCTTCTCTTCTTGAATCCCGTTCATATTTTATCCTTTCCTCAATTTCCCTATAACCAGTCTTTTCTCTCACTTTCACTATGTGCTAGTAGTATTCTCGCCTTGCTTGGGGTATATATATATAAATATATATATATATATATATATATATATATATATAATTTCAGAAAGAAATTCAAATATGTAAGTGCTTTTCTTCCACAAAAATTAGGCAATTTAAAAATATATACTACACTGTAATTTTTCTTTTTTTACTTGTTCTCATATTCACACATTTTCGATATCTTAAAATTAAAGTTTTTTTTTTAATCGTCTTATCCCATGCAAGGCAATGAAGCTACTAAGATACAAGGGACTCCTGAGTGTGGAAGAACAATAAAAATAAGAGACACATTAGATAGTGAGAAGAATAGAAAATTAATCAAGACAGTCGCTTAACAATATTTGATTTTTTTACCTCATTTCATATTATAATCATTCATTTTCAAATTTAGGCATTTTTGCTTCATGCAAAAATTAAAGAATAATACGACACAGTAGTATATTTTTTAACCTGATCTCATATTATAAACCCACATTTTCAAAGGCAATCAAATATTAAAGGATAATCTGAACTCATTTCTTCATTATTCTTGTTTCACAGTTTAGAGTTGGACATTTTTGAGGCATCTAAAACTTAATAGCATAACAATATAATATAAATGTGATAATCGATTAGTATTTTATTCTCTGAATTACTAGAAAGTTTTAGGGGAAATGAAAAAAAAAAGATATTACAAAGAGTAGGTAGAAATTCCGTGAACATAATGAACAAAGTAGTCTAGGAAATTTTGACACTCACGGGATATATTGAAAGAAATTTCTGGGTCACGTAATTACACATGACGTGGAAAGAAGTGCTGGAGAGTTTAACACACACAGGATATACTGAAGGAAATTGCGAATAACCTACCTAACGAATTTGTGTAAATGGATATCAGGACAGGAAATGAGAAGTATAGTAAAAAGTAAAAAAAAATATAGAAAGAACAGGAAGATGTGGAGAATCATGATAGCATACGTCCTGAATGGAAACGGTGCCTAAAAGAAGAATAATCATTACTAATATTTTTCTATTAAACAAGCAAAAAGTGTGGTGTTATTTTTAAATTTTGAAATGCGTAAAAAGATTAAAAAATATATATTTAAATATGAAACTAGGTGAAAAATAGGCTCTCCTCAATCAATGAATTTTTTTTATCATATTTCAGTTTAATCAAGTGGTTTTATATTGCTTTTCTCTTTTAGTTTTTAGGCTTTATCCGTGGGGATTGCTTTTACTACACCCTTTATATAATTATCTTCACGCTCTTGTAACATGTTAATTCTTTCGTAATCATCAAATAAAGATTGGATTAACCAATTTTCTTTGACACCGTAGATAAAGTGAACTAATTAGAATTCTAATATTCAAATGTGATTCACAGTCAAATTGTAATCGTGTAAGAGTTTCTTTTATTCACAGACGAAAAAGACAGTTGTTGAGGCTTCATACATTTCTCTGTTTTTTTTTCTTTTTACGTTTAAAATGTAAAATAATTAAAAATACTTTTGTAATGTTTTGATTTCAGGTGGATTACAGGATTATGGGCAGATTGTAAAATAGGTACCACCAGAGAGTATCCTGAAAATAATGGTCTGAATCACAACTATCGGCTACTTTCATAGTTTAATGATTCAAATTATCACGATTCCTGTGACGACACTTCTTTCTTTTTATGTGCCATATCCTTTCAGGATGTAGGCAATTATGGCTCTCCACCTCCCTCTATCCCTTGCAGCTATCAGCAAGTTCCTTCCCTCTGCTTCCTCCCCCAGACCACGTTCTGTCATCCACTTGCTTAAGCCCGCTAGATATGTCATGCGTTATTTTCCCTTGTCTCTCTTTCCCTCTATTCGACCCGTGAGTATCAGATTCTCCAGGACCCCCTTCCTCATTACGTGTCCCAGAAACTTCAACTGCCTCTTCCTGATATTAAGTATAAGCCTCCTCCTTGTTTATATCCTCTCTAAGACCTCATCGTTTCTCACACGTTCGGTCCGTGATATCCTTAGCATTCTTCTGTAGAACCACATCTCCGTCGCTTCGAGTCTCTTCTTCATCTTTGAGAAAATCGTCCAACATTCGCTGCCGTAAAGAAGGACAGATGTCACGTAACAGCTCAGTATTCTTTTCTTACCAAAGAAATCCTCCTGTCTCGCAATACTCGACACAGCTTTTGGAATTCGTCCATGGCCATCCCAATACGTCTACGGATCTCAATGTCACACTGTCCTCTGTCAAAACGCTTCCCAGATATTTAAGCGTCTGCTTGATTCTAGTGTTCCTGACCTGCAAATTGCATTCCGGGCTCATCCTTTTACTGATGACCATTCATTCTGTGTTCTTGAATGATCCAAATTATCGCGATTCTTGTGAGGGTACTTCTCGCTCAATTTCAACAAACTATGCGCGGTTTTCCTCTGAAAGCAAAAAGGACAGATGAACATGGCACATGAACTAACTAATAAGCTTGTGTAAATGGTTGGCAGAACAGGGATTGGGAAAGATAGCAAATAGACAAACTTACTAAGGGCTCCAAAATATAGGAAGTTGGGAAAATCCAAGATCACCGACGTCCCGAACGGACATAGCACATAAAAGGAGAATCTAATATTAACGATTTTTTATAGACGTTTTTTATACAATGTTTCTGCTAAATAAAAAGACTAAGACATTATTTGCACACTGACTTTTGTCATAACCTCTGTTCTTGTTATCATAACGTTTCAGCTGTTGTACCCACCGAACTTCATCAGGTGTTTATCGATCCGAGTAACCTACAGGGAATTTCGAATTGAGCCCTTTACTTAATCTACGAGGGTAGATTTCTATTTATTTAATCTACATGGGTAAACTGCTATATATATATATATATATATATATATATATATTAAAAATTTAAAAATATGATTCCTTCGCTACATAAGAGTTCTCATGTTTCAAAAACAAGAGCCAAAAACCTCAATATAATTATTAAAATTAAATTGAATTAAATTTGAATAATTATATTGAGGTTTTTGGCTCTTGTTTTTGAAACATGAGAACTCTTTATGTAGCGAAAGAATCATATATTTTAAAAAAATAATTATAATTTAAGCTCTACTTCTGTATGGATTTACAGCCTTAAACCTAACTTGCCTCTCATCCGTGCTGCTACTACTGCTGCTTCTTATAACGCCAGAATGTCTTCACCGAGACTTTTCTTATCACAGCAGCTGTTCTTTTTCTTTCGTTATTAAAAGTTCCCATATCGTATTTATTTATATGCTAGTCCTACTAAAGACGTCCTCATATAAACTAGTAAATGCACTAATTCTTTCAGACGCTAGGCTCTCCAATGTCTCTCCCTGTCCAGTGATTTCACTTCTTTCTACAGGAGTTGATGAATACTCTTTTCCATCTATACATGGACAGTCATGTGGGATTTTATTGTCTTGCCCCTAATTATGGCTTTTCGATGTTCCTCCAACCTTATTTTAGGGCACGGCATGTTTCACCTTTATATTTTTGCCACGACTGCAGGGTATGGAGTCATGTTCTCTGTCTTAGATTTGACGCGACAGAGATTTATTCGTAGGGTGAAGTCGATTTTAAATATTGTATTGATGCTATTTGAACAGTAAACATTTTGAATCTTTTCTGATGAACCTTTGATGTATGGAAGATAGACTGGGTTACTCGTGTGGTGCTATTATTGATTCTTCTCTTTGAGCCTGCAGGGCAGTTGTTATTCTGAAGGATACGCTTGATACTTACCATTTCCTGTTGGTATGTGTCTGTGTCACCACTTATGATTTTTACACGGTGCTGTCAACATAGGACGATCCTTTTTTACATTATATGGATGATGGGAATTGAAGTTAAGGCATTGTCCGGTGAAGTTTGGCTTGTGATATAAAGATGACTTGAACCCATTCTCTGTGCGAGTTATTAGTACATCCAGGAAAGCTAGATTATTATTATTATTATTATTATTTTCATCTTCCATTGTGAACTGGATCGAAGGTTTTATTGTGCTCACATGGTCCACTAGTATTTTTACAACCTCCTTGTGACAATAGAGTATGAAGATGTCAACTACCTATCACAGCCATACTGTTGGAACAGCTTGTGGTTTTAGATATCCCGAAGTCGTTTGACTGAGTTTGTTCTTTTCCATAAGTCCAAGAGCTATGGTGTCTCTGGCCGATATTTGAAAATCCAATCGTTCTTAAGACATTAGTGTAATTAAGTCTACCTGAACGGCTACGCTTCTAAATCATTTCATATTAATGCAGGGACCCCCAGGCATTTATCCTTGAATCCACGTTGTTTTGCATCTTCATCTTACCGATGTCATCAGTTCCAAACCAGTTATTTCTGCTGATGACACAATTATTTATTTCTGTCGTAATAGTAGATACGATAGGTCCGTGAAAGTAAAACTAGTAGCTGCTCTCAAAAATGACAATCAGTTGATAACTGGGACAAAAAAATGGCTTGTAAATTTTAACGCTTCCAAAACGAAAGTCATCTTTTAATCATCATAGAGAACTATTTATGCTCTCCTTCAGCATGGCTGATACTAAGCTCAAGGGGAGCAACTCATTTCGCTTTCTTGTTCTCATGTTTTCTACTAATATGAAGTGGAACGATTATATTAAATCAATTGCTAGGTCAGTTGGTTCACCGTGTCGTGCCCGACAATTATTGCAGTCAGAATCCATCTTGCACATTTATAAATATATCATTCATTCATGCATTGAATATTGCTGCTATATCTGGTCTGGGTAACAGCTTAAGATTCCTGTCAAGCGTGAATCAGAAACATTATGGAGTACAAGAGTGGAAATATTAAAACCGGATGGGTTGCTCTGATTGTGAGAGCAAATAACTGAAAATGGTAACATGGCTTAAACAAAATATGTTGTTCGTAATATTCTGTAACGCATACTTACATTTAGTTCTCTTGTACTTGTGTATTTTTGGAGAAACCTTTTATCGTCTGTCAGTTGAGTGAAGAAAGGTTTTCACAACTCAAAAATGAATTTTAGACAAGCAGCTGCTGATGTTGATCCTTTGAAAGTAAAAAAACCTGATAAAATGACACTGAAAGTGCTGTCAAGAAGCACTTAAAAGTAAGCAAGAATTAATGTGAAACATGGAAAATGATCATCGAAAGACAAAAATAAATTTCCTAAGCTACTGTACGGTGAAAATACTGCTGATAGTTGATTGACTGCTGAATTTGAAATTTGTTGGAGATTTTGTGGAAATATTCAAGAAAACGGAATGTAGAATATATGTTGTTAGCAAAATGAAGAGCCAAGTAGGCAAACTACGAACTGAAGATTAAGTAAGCACATAAACTTAAATATCTGAGAAGTGTCTTAACAGAGAACGGAAAATGTGACACCGAAATCCGAAGAACTGATTAGAATAACGAAAGATACCTTCCGAAAGTTAAGCAAAGTATTAAAAAACAGGATAATTCCGTTAGCAACAAAAAAGAGTACTGTGTTATGCAATATCAGTCCTTCTACATGGTAGTAGGTGCTGGACAATCTGCCTACAGATAAAGAGACTCGAAGCAACATAAATATGGTTCTACAGAAGGATGCTGAGAAACCATGGACCAAGCATGTGAACAACAACGAAGTTTTAGAGAAAATGGAAGCAAAAAGGACATCAGAAAGACTCAGTTGAAATTTCTAAGGCACAGAATGTGGAAATAGGGCTTGGAGAATTTGATACTCACAAGACGTACTGAAAGCAAGATGTACAGAGTAAAACAATGCATTACCTACTTGGTGAGCATTAGTAAACAGATGGCGGACCAGGGTTTATGAGCGATAACAAAAAGACAAAATCTATTAAGCGCTATAAACGACAGGAAATTGTGGAGAGCTATGATCGCCCACGTCCTGAAGCACACAAAAGAAATTTTTTTAATATATTTTAGCAAATAAATAGTTGTGCAAATGATTAGCAAAACAGGGATTAGAAGAGATAGCAAAAATACAAACTTTACTCAGCGTTACAATAGCCAGGAAGTTATAAACATGATCATCCTTGTTCTGAAGAAGAAGACTGCAGATATAATCGGAAGATTTTCTAGCTTACGAGATTTAAATTCACGGCTTGTGTGCACTTCTACATGAGCAAAATATTGTTTTCTGAGATTTCCGTGATGGAAAGCAGTTAAGAATTTTCTAACTTAGCAAATAGATCTCATGGTAATATTGCAGAACTAGAATTATGCAGAAAACTTAAACACTATAAAATGTTGATAAGAAAAAATGATTACATTTGATTTTAATTGATTCATTGATTTGTTTTTACGACTTGTCAACCTTTTGTGGGTTATTTAAAGCCGAAACATATTTTGGATTGTAGGAATAATTGTTTCTTTTTTTTAAAAATAATAATTGTATTAAAATTTTTAGAAAAATATCCGGACACAAATATTAGTATTTAATCCATAACTAGGGGGAGGATGTGGATTTATACATTTGCCAAGAGCATTTGCTCACAAGTGAATGCCAGGAACCCATAGACCAATTTTTCTGAACCAAAGATTGCAAAGGATTAGAGTTAGGGTTAGGTTAGTATTAGGGTGAGGGTAAAAATTAGATTTGGGGTTAGGGTTAGGTTTGGGGTTAGGGTAGGGTTAGGTTTGGGGTTGGGGTCGGCAGGGCCATAGTTAGGGTAGTTTTCTAAACTTAAGAATTGCTTTGCAGATTTTCTTAATTCGTGTTTATATTGTGTAAAGGTCCTACGGCAAGCTGAAATTAATTCCTGCTTACTCATGTGTACCAAGTACAAATACCGACATGATTCAATTATTTCCTTCAATTTTCACCTGGCACCCTTATCAATTTTCAAATAATTTTCTTCGCTTCATGATTATTTTATTCTAGGAAGAAAAAAAATCCAGTATTTTATACAGTCACACGGTACACTTATTTTATAAGTTGAAAAAAAAAATTCCCCTTCAGCATTACTATTCCAGAAGGTACTTGTATTTGGTACAAAAGTGTACTTGAGAACTTCAGCAACTCAAAGACTACTTAGTGACTTGTTAATATCAAGGATTAAAAAGATTTACACAATTAAATTTTGATAATTTAATTAATACATTCGCAATAGTAAAAGCATGAAAGGTTCATATACTAATGAAAATATTAATTAACCATGACTTCCAGAATACCATTTGTACAAGAACTAATTAAGTATATGTATATTATTGTAAGTAAGTAAAATATAATATTTGTAAACCTAAGTAGTAGTAAGTATTATGTCTTATAATTCATATACACAACAAATGATTCGTTTCTCATATAAAAGATATGTTTAAAAACTAGTAATATGTTAATAATGAAATTAACGGTTTTCATACAGGAAACTTTCGACATTCATTGACCGAGCAGTTAGTTTTATAAATATTTTTCTTAGAAGTTTTTTTTTTTTTTTTTTTTTACGGGTGGGGGTTGATTAGATATTTCGAGTCCACTGTTATCGCTCTTTCTAATATTGATGAAGGTTTCTACTGAGACTTTTTATTTAAGTTAGCGTGGAAAGCCAACATATTGACTATACGATTATTTTCACTTCTAGTTATATATGCTACCCATTTTTGCTGTTGGAGTCTTCAATTTCTAGTATTGATTAACATTTTCTTTCTAACCTTTAAGTATCGTGTCCGTGGTTGTATTCATTTGTGCCAAACAAGAACGAATGCGCAACTCGAACTTTTATATATTTCATTCACTATTGGTAAAAAACTATAGATGTAAACATGTCCAGTGGATTCCTGGTGGATTAAGAGTGTCCGAGAGGAAACATGAGGGAATGAATTGAAATACCCTTTCTTGTATTCTGGAGAGTTTTGATCAAGGGGCATAATTTGATTCCCATCTGTGGATCAAGTTAACTCACTTTGTGATGACTTCCTTCCTAAGACCCCACTTGAAACGTGATACTTATCGGATGTTTGACGAGGATATACATGTAGAGATGTGGTTTGTTTTTGTTTACGATTTGTCCTCCATTTTCTTGAGTCTTTTGGTTGTTTATTGGTTTTCACTTGAAAATTTTGAATGAAATTTTAATGAAATTGTTTGAGAAATCTGTTTCGTAGTTTTAGTGGTACAATGATGCGTTCGCCGAACAGAATGGTTTCATTAAACAAGGAAGATCTACGTTGGAAGAATTGTTGGAACAGCTTGTCAACAGATACTGTTGATCAGTTTGTTTATCATATCACTTCGAGCGAGGCGGGGATGCCATTAATACGCAGAGAGTTACAGAGAGTGAAGGTGAGAGAAGACTGTTTATGGGAGGGCGAGGAAAGGATAAAAACTGAACGGGTTTCAAGAAGATAAAAGATGGCGATTGATATTGCTTTTATTTTTTTGAAGATTATAGTTATCAGCGAAGTAAGTAAATGGAATAGAGTTCCACGAGCGGGAAGTGCGAGAAAAACTGAGAAGTGGCGGCTATATTTATCTTATTCTACAGTAAAAGATTGGGACCTAAATGCCAATCAAGTAGGATGCTTAAACACACGTGGTCTGGGCAACAGAGACAAACAGCTCGTCAGAGCAGTAGCCATGAAAATATCGGTGAGATGCCAAGGAAGGATCGATTACATTGCAGATTCTTTGGATATTGTCAAGAACCTCGAGATGAGTAGCAGGAAAACCTGATCAGATACTGCAACAGTATTCAATCCACGAACGAATGGTAGATTTGAAATCTGCAAGACGTGAAAAACCTTCTGGCACGACACAGTAACTCAAATTTTCTTGCAGTAGATGCAGCTATTGATTCGATGTAGGCGTTCCAATTCAAGCCAGTACAGTGAAAGCGCAGGACTTTCTGTTGCTATGGATCTGAGTCTGTAGCTACCCGGATTATTCCTGATGTAACTAGTAGTGCTCTGACTGCGGATACAAGTGCCGAGACTGCTTCTGACCCCACAGATACAGTAACAACAACTATTCTCCGGTAGCTTCCGATGTGAAGAGATGAGTCTGGATAATGCATCTGTTTGGCCAGTATTGTTGCTTGACTGATATTTGATGGAAAAATTATCGTCCAAAAGCATCATATCCTGTTGTTGTAGGCGGTTGGCTGTGTAGACTGGGACTGTGATCAGGCTAATGTGGCATCCATATAGAATATTATGGATTTTTTCTACGGCAAAGACAATTGCCAAAACTTCTTTTTCAAGTTGATTTTAATTGCAATCTGTGGGTGTAAATGTTCTGGATGTGTGTGCAATTGCTTTTTGGTTCCACCCGGAAAGATACGTGAAATTACAGAAAAGTGCCATAATTTGAAGCATCAGAAATAACAACGATATCCAAGGATGGATTGGGGTGTATGAGAAGTAGTTCCGAACTCAAAAGGGATATTATATGTCAATTTGTATTCAGGTGACCAATTCCATTGAGCATCTTTTTTTTTTCAAAAGATTGTTTAGGGGACCGCGTACGCGGTGCATTTCTGTATAAAATGTACTGTGGTAGCTTATGAGACACAGAAAAGTACTTAGTGTTTCAACATCCGTTGGTGCTGTCATATGCGTTATAGCATTGTATATTTTCTGTCTGGTCTCCGACCATTTTTTCCAAAATTAATTCGAAATATTCTATTGATAGTTGGAAGAATGGAAATTTGTCAGCCTTTAGGCGAAACCCATATTGTTGGATCAAATCTAGTACACAAATTAGACGTTGTAGGAGGTCCTCCTGGGTTGTACCTTTGACAATGATGTCATCAATATAGGCATCGACTCTTGTCAATCCTGTAAGTATAGCATACATTGTTTGTTGGAAGAATGATGGAGGTCTCTAGGACCCAAATGGAAGGCTCTTGAATTGAAATAGACTCTTTTGGGTGATGATAAAAGTGAAAAGATTCTTGGATTCCTCATCAAATTCCATTTGTAAGGAAGCGTCTTCAAGGTCAATTTTTGCAAAACAAGTTCCACCATTGAAGTCTTCTGGGATCGATAATGAATACTGATGTGTATCAAATGCATCATTTAATCCCGTGGAAAAATCTGCACATAGAGTTATTTTGCCATTGGCCCTTTTGACAATGACAATGGGAAATGTTCACGATGAGTAATTTGCGGATTAGATTACTCTTGCTTGTCGAAGGCGGTCTAGTTCATTTTCCACTGTGTCTAATGCCGCGGATACGGCACAGGACGCTTTGGTCTAAAATTGGTTTGGCATCTGTGTTCAGTGTGCCGGTAGTCTTCACCTTAGCGCAACATTCCTCGAAAAACTTTACTGAACTTGGTTTGGAGTATGTCTGTGAAATTCCTTTCAGTTTCTGCTGCGGATGTAATTTGAAATGCATTGAACACAGATTTTAAGGAGACATTGAAAATGTCCAGTACTTCAATAAAATCCAGTACAACGAGGCTTAGGTTGTATGAATCGGTGATATAACACATTCACGAAAACTGTTTTTTGGAGGCGACATCAAAATTCAACTCAGATCGCGTTACCTGATACACTTACGAGCAACATGTATTGTGCTTGTCAAGGTGGGTTTTCCCAGTAATTCTCACGTCAAATGTGATATGAGTTGGATATCAGACGTAGTATCCAACCGGAATCTTGTAGGTCAGTTGTCAATGCAAACAGTTATGTATCCACTTTGAACGTTTTGAAAACTGAATTTGCGTTAGACTTCTAACTCTAAAGCGTTTCTTTCTGGTTATGTCTGTTTCATGAATTTGAGGCATTCTTTTTTGCCGTTACAGTTTTGTGTCTCTTGGGGCCATAAAATCCGACCTTGTGTCTGCAGTACGAACAAAATTTGCATATATGTTTTTTGATTGGACAATAACGTGTTCACCGCACAACCAACAATGTGTAGGCGGTTGTTTTTATTTGGAGTTGGAGATGTTCTTCCCGCTCGAACATTGCCGCTAACAGATGGGTTAGCAGACTGTTGTACCATAAGTGTGTCCTGCTTGAGGTTGATCAAACGTTGACATTCGATCGTCAGCGCTTTTAGTTATGTCTTTGCCTTGATCGAGTTTAGTCAACAACAGTGTCCGAATATCGGCATCGTTTGCGGATTAAATTAATAAAAATGTGGCATTTAAACTGGTCCTCTGTGAACGAATTCAGCTGAAATTTCTCGCGTTCATGGTTAGCAATACCCACAAACGTGGCATCTCGTCTACATCTCGCTTATTAAACTTCAGATAATTATATCTAACATTAAACAAGCAAAGTGATTCACCGAATATGTATATTAACTGTTTAATTGTTTTCCAAAAATTTTAAATCTTTAGCCTGTTTGGTCAATATAAAATTAGTAAAAAGCTTGTGTTCCTTAATACAGAGATCACTCGTCAAAAGATGGGATTTACAAGCAACATCCTTCATGTTAGAATGTGTCCTTTCAACGTTTGAATCATGCGTCAAACGTATTTTTTGATGTTGGCTCGATGGGAAATTCGAAACTGAAGCTGCTATATTGTCATCCTGCTGTTGACGTAATATGTATTTCAGGACTTCTGGGGAGATTGCCATGTTGATTCTTTCAGGTAAAGTCAATTTGCTATTGCCGCACGCCGTGGAGCACTTGTAAAAATCCTCGTCACCAGTATTGTGTCTGTCAATTAAAAACGGACACGCAACTCGAACTTTTATACATCTTATTCACTATTAGTAAACAATAAATGTAAACATGACCAGTGGATTACTGGTTGATGAAGCGTTTCCGAAAGGGATCATGAGGGAATGCGCGGCAGCCATCTTGAAGTCCCCTTTCCTGTGATCTCGAGAGTTCTGATCAAGGGATATAATTGGTTTCCCATCTAGGGAGCAAGTTAACTTCCTTTGTTACGACGTCTGCCCGTCCTAACATTAAGTGGAAATTCAACATATTGATTATATCATTATTTTCACTCATGTTATATCTGTGCTGTCCATCTTTGCTGTTCGCAGTCTTCAATTTCTAGTATTGATGGGAGTTTCCTTTATAACCTTTTTTTTAAGTTAGTGTAGAAATACAAAATATTGACTATATCATTATTTTCCCTGCTACTATATGTGCAGTCCATTTTTGCTGTTAGCAAATTACGTTTTTTGTTATTTGTTAAATCATTTTGTGATTTTGGTTTACGGCCACATCACGTTGAAACACAGGTTTCCGTACTATCACCGAAGTTAAGCAACATCAAGTCTGGTCAGTACCTTGATGGATGACCGCTTGGGAATACCATGTGCAGTAAGTTTGGATGTGCTGGTGGTGCAATGAATAATGGCTCGGAATTGTTAACCGGAGAGCCAAGTTCCAATTCCAGTTAGCTTCATTATATTCACTTACGCGCAAACACACTTAAGAAAGGTATGAATTCACTTCTTCTTTCCCCTGCTATAGGTTAATTAGTAAGACTTCTATCATTAAATAATTATTATCTCCCCACCAAATTTCTTACAATCTAAAAATTTTGTGGCATTTGTTTATACAGGGTTTGATGAGTGATTGTCATATAAAGGAAAATTACTCCGTATGCTTCCAACATTACTCCAATTAGGTAATATAGATATCTCAAAACGTTCTTAATTAATTTTAATAACATTTTGCAAAACACTTGATCATAGGTGATGAAGGTAGTGGTTAAATTTTGGGTCTTATCCATGCTCAATTACCCTACCTGCTGATGTATTTACAAGCTTACAACAATTTCTTGAAAAAAAAAATGTAGTAATACGTAAATTTTTATAGTTACCTCCCTTGTAAATAGTTTTATTGACAATGACGTTGTCAGAGGTATGAGCTCGATTAATGCATTTTAATACTTTAGTTAATTTTCTTAATTGGAAATGTGTCACAAAAATAACTTTGACATTCCGGACTTTGTATATAAGGTTTCTGTTTATGTGTATATATTACGTGAAAACTGTGTCATCAAATGTGTGTTGTTTTTTTTTTTTTTTTAAATCTACCAGTATATATTTTATGGCCTGCTCAACTTAACAATTCTTGTATAATGGCGATACCCCTCCAATATTCACTCCTGACATTTTTTAATTGATTTTGATTTTATTTTAATGAAATATGTTTTTCACAACGACAACAACAACAACAACAACAACAACAACAATAATAATAATAATAAATATAAGATATTATTATTATTATTATTATTATAAATAATTCATTTTCATTTCATTTTAACAAAATACTTTTTTAATAAAAATAATAAAGTTAATCAAATTGTTTTGTTTAATAATGAAGCTATTTGTTTATTCATTAAGTTTATTTAATAGAGAAATATTATCGTTAAAAGCGAATGAGGAGACTTTCATGAATAACAAAAAAATACTTGAAAGAAATATAATTTTTCACGCTTTATTTAATACGAGAAATACTCTGTAATTTCTTCACTGCGTCCCTTTAACATTTTTCTCGGACTAAAATTTGTAACTATTTGATTAAAATGCTATCGCGCTACCTCGACGCCTATATGCCACAGTTATATATATATATATATATATATATATATATATATATATATATATATATATATATATATAAATATAAATAAATATATATATATATATATATATATATATATATATATATATATATAAAACAGAGGATATCTGTCTGTCTGTTTGTTTTCAATCGAGATCCAACCGATTTTGACCAAACTTGGCACATACATTGTACAATTCTTAGCGTAAAAATCGATAATTTAAAAGAAAATCAATAATCGTAAGAGTCGATCAAAAATCGACAAATTCAACTTTTTCCTCCGATTTCGTTCAAATTCGGTATGTAAATTACGTATATCATGACGAGCTCAACGATACCTCACTTTTATTTCTACGTCACTGCGTTTAGCGAAAACTGCGAAAAACGAAAAATCGATTTCAACACAAATTTTAAACAAAAAACTCCCTCACTTTTCAAGCAATCTAATACAAACTTCACTCGGTTGAAGCCAACAATAAGATGATTGTTTAACAGTCATTTAACTTGATAACTGCGTTCACCCATATGGTGAAAAATCCGCGTAAATAGCGAAAAATGCCGATTTTTACTGGCTTCTTTCTTATTTTTCATTGATCTTTCAACCAATTTTCATCAAACTTAACAATTGCTTTATGAATGTATCCTCTTTTACATCCCTGATAGCACAATGACAAATTGAATTTCAAAAACTATGTGATCTGAAGTGTGTTTTCAAAATATATGTGATCTGAAGTGTGTTTTCGTGTTGTCTGTTTTACCCTTTCATGTCCTCGGCTAAATTCGATTGAATAAATACAGACGACTTCTATTATATCAGTAACTGCATTAATTCAAAATGTTTTTTTTAATGAAAGTACTTTATAGTAATTGAAGTAGATAGACTCTGTTACATCTAAACATGATGCTGCTTTTGTTCCATTCTAATTGAACGCTATTTTCTGATCGAGCAGCTGGGTATGGTTGCTAATATGGAATAAAAAAAGCGGCTTACCAGGCTTGGATGTGCGGGTGGTGTAATGGAGAACGGCTCAGAAATTTAAATCGGAGAGACAAATTCAAATTCCAGTCGGGTCCGTTATATTTACTTATGCGCAAATACCCTTGAGAAAGGTAAGAATCCCCCTCTTCTTCCCCACCATTGGTGGGTTAATTAGTAGGTCTTGTAAATCATTAGCAGTTCAGTAATTCATTATTATTTTTTCTACCCCTAAAAAAATTCTTATAATCTGAACATATTTCTTGGCTTTGAATAACGTGCACAAGGTTGCTAAGCCGTAAAAAACAAATCAATCAATCATGAAGTAAACAATTTCTGAAATGATTGTAACTGTTGAACTGCTTCATTTACAACGATTTCCCTAATACCATTTTACAGCATACATGTATATCTAAATAAATAGACGGCAAATTCTGTATATCCGTTTCTGTGTCTGAAAACCCACTACCTCGAGCCACACTTGCTCTACATAGAAATATTATAGGTTTTTGGAATCGGGATGATCCCGGAATTGAAAATGTGATCTTCACCCAGTGCTTGAACATCCAGTACTGGGATTTCGATCCGGATAACGAGGGAACAGTTGAAAATTTAAATTTTAAAATAACTGAAAAAAAATAGTGATTAAAATCTTTTAAAATTTTAATTTATATTGAATTTAAAGTAACACAAAAACTTCATGAATTTAAAGATTTTTATTTGAAACATGGCCTGGCGATTGCGTTTAGCATGAAACAGATTGTCAACACTGGGTGTTGACTTCAATGTTCACGTTTATATTTAAATACACTCTGTCCCTCATATTGAGCACTACAACCCATAAATATAGCAAACATTAAAAGTATATTTTATCATATATATATATATATATATATATATATATATATATATTATCATCCACAGACAGATTGTTTCGCAGCTCATTAATATGGCTAGACATCCGATTGCCTCAAGCTAGGATCGAAACCGACTGATTTGGAATGAGTCGGAGAATTTTACCCTAGGCTATCGGATCTCGGCAAAGAGGAAGGTAGATTTTTACGTATTTATTTTGAATAAATACAATAGTGACACAGAGTGCTCGATTCATACAAGAGCTTTGCATTATCAGCAGTAGCAGTCACTGTTTACAAATTCGCGCTTTCTCGACCCTACACGACGCAACAGCTAACCTTCCCTCCTCGACACAGCCCACCAGCCCCTACACTCCGCAAAATTCTCCATCTAACCACCGGGCCTCCCTCCAACATATATATATATATATATATATATATATATATATATATATATATATATATATATATATATATATATGTACGAGCTACTGTTAAAGATGTTGGAAAAATAGTTGGCTCATTGCACCGCTCCAGAAATTACTGTTTTGCTCTGTCTTAACAAGATCCAGGTTAGATTAAAAATGGCTGCCATATCTTGTCTATCCACCATTCTCTCCCAGTCGTCACTTTCTACTTCCTACACTTACTTTTACACCACGCACGCTATTCATTAAACGCTTGGCGCTTTGCGTTGGGCGGACATTAGTAAAAAATACTCCAAGCAAACATCCTATGAGGAGTATTGAACATTTATATAGGAACTACTGAAAAGAAGCCTTTTCACCATAGCAAAAAAGGATATTTCATCAGATTTTGGGAAGTAAGCAGGGCCGAGAAATGTCCTGCGCACCCCATATTTGCGATATGTAGATTATATATATTGTGGAGGGTATACAAACAAGCAAGATAGAAAACAAGAAGTTTAGAGAAATTAATAGATTGAGGGGAAAATAATAAAATTATGATAGAAAAGGATAACTATTCAGATATAAAATAGCTCTATTGAGATAGATAGATAGATAGATATGAACTTAGATAAATAGATATGAATTAAGATAGATAGATATATATATGAACTAATATATATAGAGATAGATAGATAGATAGATATGAACTTAGATAACTAGATATGAATTAAGATAGATATATATGAACTAATATATATAGAGATAGATAGATAGATACGAACTGACAGATAGATAGATAGATAGATATGAACTTAGATAAATAGATATGAATTAAGATAGATATATATGAACTAATATATATAGAGATAGATAGATAGATACGAACTGATAGATAGATAGATATGAACTTAGATAAATAGATATGAATTAAGATAGATATATATGAACTAATATATATAGAGATAGATAGATAGATACGAACTGACAGATAGATAGATAGATAGATAGATAGATAGATAGATAGATAGATAGATAGATAGACAGAAACAAACTGATATTGATAGATGAATGAGATTTACAAGTGTACACTTCATCACTGTGTAAATATTCACTCAGGCACACACGCGCACATGCACACGCACACAAATGAGGCAAATGGGCAAACATCCTAAAATTTATTTGCATCATAAAACTTTATCCACGTAAATCAGACAGGCAGTAGGTGTGCCTTTTCATCTCACCGATTCCTCAGGTACATCAAAGGAAGTTCGACGGCTTGTTCGCGCAATTCAGTAGCAGAAGGGCGCGTCTGATAAACGTAAGGCAACGCGCGTGCGCACGCACAGACACGTGCGCGCGCGCACACACACACACTCACTCACACACACACACACACACACACACACACACACACACACACACTCATTTAAAATCCCTCCCTAACTTTATAAAATTGTTTCATAATTGTTTGGAATTGAAAATTAAAAAAAAATGTATGACATTGTGGTTTCATGGCGATAATCGAAACACACACACATGAATCAACACGAAAAAGAAATTCGGAAAATAATAATGATGAAATGATTGAAACAATTGTTATTAAATTACATATTTATTTCACATAGGTAGATGAACAATCTATCTATCTATCTATCTATCTATCTCAGTCTGTTCATATCTATCAATCTATCTGTTTATCTATGTGCATGTATATGTAGAAGTAACTCACACAGCAAAATAATCTTATAATTCGGTAGATACCTAAAAAACTAAACTAATATTCTAAAAATCATCATATGTATGTGATCATCGTGTTGTCATAAGTAGCGAGTTCAATTATCGATAGTTGTATCAATCTTGGGACAACAAGCCAAGATTATTCAAACTTAATATTTTTAAAATTCTTCTTGGTCGGGACAACAGAATTTCATACGAATCTCTTTTCTCTTTTTTCATACACACACACATAAACGCACAAATACACAACACACACACACACACACACACACACATATATATATATGTGTGTGTGTGTGTGTGTATAGTCATCCACAGGCAGAATGTTTCGCTCTTTCAGCTCATCAGTGTGGCTAGACATCCGATTACCTCAAGCCGGGATCGAAACTCAATCCAACTGATTTGGTATAAGTCGGAGTTTCTACCCTAAGCTAATAATTTTTTCAGGTGCATGTATATATTGTCATCATTTTAATACGTTATATATATATATATATATATATATATATATATATATATATATATATATATATATATATATATATATATATATATATATATATATATATATATATATATTTACTTTATATATATTTATATGATTTACTGCGTTCTACTGTTCTGGATTTAACTTTCAAACAAAATATAACGACACTCATTTACAACAATTCGCTGCTTGAAACACATTTGATTTTCTTTTGTTCACTTTACTTTCTTACACAACTAATGAAGACTTAGTCGAGTTGAAACTTTGACCTTATATCGCCACATTTGCGAAAGCTTTTTGAAAAACTAATTAATTTTAATAGAAATAAAATTCTAGTCTTATATATATATATATATATATTTGCTCTTCCTTGCATTTAAAGGAGTGCCCTTTGCCGTGCTGATGTTGCTACATGCCTTACTTCTTGCCTATCTCACACTGCGAATTTTTTCTAAGCTCTATACTAAACATTAAATCTGTTACGAAAAAAGAACTGAACAAAATGAACACAAAACGATCAGCTTTAAAAAAGGACTCGTAACTGGAAAAACCAAATGAAAAAAGAATGTTAACAACAAATACTTTTTCACACCCAACCCAGTTCTGCGGAATCCGAATCAGCGTTGAGTTTAAGCAAGCGAATGAGCCAATCGGAGTAAAGTGCCCTGCAGATTTAAAATTTTCCCACTCGTGACGAATGTAGCTATCGATTTTTTTTTTTGCATGCTAGCATGCTAGTTAACATTCGTGTCAGTCATCTGTTGGCTCTCACGCTAGCCAATAGAATCTTCCTGCCTATTCGTGGCAGCCAGCTATAGGCTCTCACTCTGGACAGTAGAAAATGGCCGCAAACTACATGAAAACTGCCGTAGAAGCATGAAAAAATCGATTGTTTCCACTATCGATGGGAGTTGGGAAATGCAAAGTTGGTCTTGGCCTTCCCGCTAACTTGGAGCATGTTCATGTAAATTTTGGTGCAAATCCGTCGAAAATTGCGGCCGTGCATTCGTTACACACACACACACACACACACACACACACACACACACACACACACACACATCCTGCTTTTTATAGATAGAGATGTTGTGGTTTGTAGAGCTAAAAAGACATATCGATATTAATATAAACAGGTAAAAGTATATATGGCCAAAGATTCACTAAAATGATCCAAACTTAATAAACACAGATTTATTGTCAAAATCTTTATACTATTAAGCGGAAAAGACCAAAGAATTTCGAGATTATTCAATTATATTTTGAATCCTTTTTGAATCTTCGAAATTTTGGTTAAAATTTTATTTTTATTTCGCATATGGGAAATATTAATATGGGAAATATGAGCATCTTTTTGCCGTGAAAAACACATTGATTTGGAAATCAATCCTGCAAAAATCAGTTGTTTTTAATGAAACTTTGAGAACTTATTCACAAGTGAATGAAATCATTTGAGGAACATTTACGTTTAAGAAAATTTTGGTAAAAATAATTTTTTCGCATATGTTGTTTTTTTTTTTTATTGGACTCCCAGTTACCAAAAATCTGCTCTAAATTGTAAAATAAAAATGCAATATAACTAAGACATTATTTAATTAGAAAAAAATCTTAATTGTTTTTATGAATATTATAGAAAATCTTACCTTAAGAAAAAAAATCGATGTCTAATAAATTTTTACAAGAATTGTTTTCATTTTTTAAAAATTTAATTATTCTTATTTATAAAGATTTAAATCTTCTAAAATGCTGTATTAATTTGTAGCAGTTAGGTGATATTGTTAGTAAGTAAAAACTATTTTTACTCATCATAAATAAAAAAAAAGTTTACTACAAAGCGAACCTAGTATTTTAAAAAGAATTTCAAATTTTTGCATGCGTGTATAAACGTGTCGAATTTTGTAAATACGGACGTCCATACACAAAATACTATATTGTGCAGTTAATAAAATCCAAAACAAACAATACGCATGCGTGAAATTAAAAATATAAACATGGCGACAATTTACCCAACCCACCCTGTAGAGCAATAACTTTTTATCCAGAAAGGTTACGATTTGCTGTTGGTGCAGAATAATATCCTGCGTACAATCATGACATTCGATGCTTCGGATTATTTTAGTGTTCCAATCCTTATTTATATTCTTCCATAAAAATAATTTTTCATGTTCGCCAATAAATGAGATGAAGTATGTGAAATGTTTGTTCCAGTGATTTTCACTTACTGTTTATTCCTAATTTTAGAATCTTTTTCAAACTTTACAAACATCTTACAACGGTTGAGTGATCAGCACTATATATTTTCAGCCAATTGCAAAATTAGTTTAAGTGGGTTCCTCATCTAAAAGTCTCGAAATGTACCATTTCTAAATTCCTGCCATTTGCCAATATGTAACTTGTTCTTCAAATCATATTCCCTTTTCTTGAAGTTTGCAAACCGTTCAGTATAGCGACTGCTTACAACGTAAAATTTCCTTCATAAGATTGATGAATCATCTCCATTTCTCCCAATATGAAAAGGATCAAATTGCAGTGTCGCCCGTATCTCTTGTCTTTTGATGATATTTTTTCAACATTGAATACATAAATAGCGTCTCTAAATCCTTGTTGGAGAAGAATTATTTTCCATCCTCCAACCTTTCTCCCAGAGGCAGGATGTGATGAGCCACGCCCTGCTCTATCGCTACTTCCTTGCAAAGTGCTCAGAAGTACTACATTCCTAGGTTCCGCTACGTCTAACCTTCTCGGCTAGGACCCACCATGACACTTACATTGTAGCAAACCACCAACATTTCCTCTGTATTCTATCAGTGAGAAGTAAGTTCTAGTTAAACAGCTTCTTCCCGCGAACCAATGTTTTGTCGAACAGACTCCCAAGAGGATGTTTCCCCGACAAGTACAAACTTAACCTGTTCAAGTTAGAGGTAACCATTATCTTCCCACCCTACGCATATAAATTACCCCATAACATACGTAATCATCTACCTCGAGTGATCCACCGGGCCTTGTATAGGGTGAACGTTACAGTAAAAAAAAAACCCCAAAAGAAACAAAAAAAAAACAAAAAAAAAAAAACGTGTTTTCAAGTATGTATTCAACACATTATGAAATGGACAAAGTCCGACAATTATTTTAAGACATTTTTTTTATGTTCATACGTTCTTTTAATAGATACAACTAGTTAAGTAAATGCTCTGTTTATAATAAACAGTATAACGACATTTACCGGCCTGAATGCCCAAGAAATTTTCATAGAAAATTTGCCTCCTCTAAAAATATCTATAAAAAGAATGTATAAACATAAAAAAATGTCTTAAAATAATTGTCGGACTTTGTCCATTTCATAATGTGTGGCGTCATTTGTTTACATTTAGATACGCATCGAGCAGATATGAATGTACGAGAGAAAATCATGGATAATTGTAGTTTACAAACAGTAAAATCGATCTTGTTAACCGAAACGCTCGCTCTATGGCTCAATCGGTAAAGCACGTCAAGCGATATGACTGTTCCGTATAGGATACAGGTTCGTTTCCTGTCGGAGGACGCATATTTTCTATAAAAATTTCTCGGACATTCAGGCCGGTAAATGTCGTTAATACTGTTTATTATAAGCAGAGCATTTACTTAAATATTTGTTTCTATAAACAGAACGTATAAACATTAAAAAAATGCCTTAATGTATTCAATCTCAAGGCATTGTGAACATTTCCATACACTCAATAATAATAAATATGGCATTGTTATTATCTTGTTTTCCTGCAACTTTTGAGCTAATGTTTTCTACCGCCATACTCAGCTGTAAAGCTTATCTATCATTGCAGCTAGTAAATGAAATAATCTGCTAGATAAATTACTAGATAAACTTTTCAACTAAGGAAGATCCCGCATGGCAATTGAGGAAGATCACGCATGATAAGGAAGGGCCCGTGGAAGACACGAGAGAATCTTGTCCGAAAAAACATGGACATAGATAAGAGTTAGAATTACGCATGGCAGCTGAAGAAGGACCCTTGTAAGGCTCGAAACAGTTCGAAAAAACATGGACATAGATAAGAGTTAAAATTACGAATGGCAGCTGAGGATGGACCCGTGTAAGACTCGAGACAATCATGTTCGAAAAAACAAGAACATTGATATGAGTTTTTACATTTGAATATTTTTCTTTTGACTATTAGTAACAATTATTAACGATTAATTTTATGTATATCCTAGCAATACCATCATGTTATCCCGTTTAAATTTGTTTCAGTAATATGAGGTAAGCAAAAATGGGAAAATTTCAAAATTGTATCAACGAAAGATACCTTCCAAAATCTAAGCACATTATTAACAAACTGGTAAATTTCGTTAGAAACAAAGAAAATATTAGTGAACCTTTATGCAATATCAATCCTACTATATGGTAGGGAAGGCTGGACAATTTCCGCCCAGATGAAGAAGAAACTTTAGACAGCAGGAATGTGGTTCTACAGAAGGATGCTAAGAATACCATGGACTGAACATGTGAGCGACGACGAAGTTTTAGAGAAAACGGAACCAAAAAGGACAATTATAATTAGTATCAGAAAGAGTTGAAATCTCTAGGGTAGATAATAAGAAAAGATGGCTTGGTAATTTGACACTCACAGGACATATTGGAGGCAAGAGAGACAGAGAAAAGCAGCGAATAACCTACCTAACGATCTTAAATGGTTGGCAGAACAGGGATTAGGAGAGATAATTCAAATAGAAGTTTCGGGCACCTCGAGGCGGTGTAATGGTTAGCAAGCTTGTCTCGCTAGAACAATTACAGTTCGATCCTCACTGGGTGCCCCATACTTTCGGCCTTGTGCCACATCCGAGCTACGCTTGGAAAATCGCTAGTTCAAATAGAAGTTATACAGGTCAGTAAATTGTGGAAATCCATGATCGCCTACATTCTGAAGGTGCGTAACACATAAAAGAAAGTGTTTATACAGTTTAGCAGATAATACAAGCTGCGGGTGGAAATTTAAGAACCAGCAAGGTAAGTATTGCACTTAGATTTATAAAGAGATACAGTTGAAATTTCTAGGGCGCATAATGAGGAAAGAAGGCTTGGAGAATCTGATACTGATGGGGTATATTGGCGGCGAGAGAGACAGGCAATTTAATAATCTAACAAGCTTGAGTAAATGGATAGAAAAAAACACGGACTAGGTGAGATATTAGATAGACTAACACTGCTTAGGGATACAAAAGATAAGAAGTTAGGGAGAGCCATGACCGGCAGAAAAGGACATGGTACAAAGAAGAAGAATATAATGAAAGGTATCTAAATTAATAAATGTCAGTATGTATAAAAAGTATTTATCAACTCAGTATCATTTACATATCAATATCTATCTATCTATATATCTATATCTATCTATCTATCTATCTATATATATATATATATATATATATATATATATATATATATATGCATATGTGTGTGTGTGAGTGTGTGTCCATGCTTTCACACATTAACATGTGTACACGAATACACACAAATATACTCAAACACAAAGACATATTAGTACTTCCTAATATAGCTACTTATGAATATATGTATATTTGAGAAATGTTAAATGTGATTACACATTCCTGAAGTGACTCGCCCAAATTTAACTCATGTACATATATTTATTTCTTCCGGGCATTATATATATATATATATATATATATATATATATATATTTGTATGCATGTATGTGTGTTCTTAGCGGCTCCTTTCTAAACAGCTCTTTAAAATTCCCAAAATAGATACGACAGACAAAACTTTTTTCGTATCCGCTAATAGATAATAATTAAAAGAAAGCTTTGTCTATCAAAAGTAAATTAAATCGTTTTAATATTTGTGTCTCATTATTTCCTTTCCTTTTTCGCCATTATTCTCAGTGAACGGAATTGAGGTAATGACCTCTGAATCAAGCGACCAATTTCAGTTAACAAATCTTTAAGTTTTAGCGTAGCAGGTTAAGGGAATTACTTAATCATATTTATAAATCATAATTCGGCTCATCCCTTCTTCACTTACATAGCTTACATGTACGTACGTTACGCCCTGTCAATACCTCGTAAATAATGGACTATTCGATTTTGATCACGTGGAATGACGTAAAAGACATATCAAAGACGCTACTTGGTTTCAGTGAAAGAAAGAAAGAAAAACCGTGAAATTTCCACGAGCATTACCAGTATTTATAATTCCTATTAAATGCATACAATAAACCCTATCCTATCAATATAGAAAATGATTTTTCTTGATTTATCATGTTCTTCTAAAACAATCACTTAGAATGTATTTCTACAGTACAATTAATTGTAGTTAATTCCTACAGTAAATCACTAGCAAAGCCTTTACCTTGCAGAGTCTAATTTTAAATATATTTGATTTATTCAAAATAGAAACACGATTTTCCATCTGTCCATTAAAATAGAAAATATATTTATTAATTGATTAGCGTAAATTCGCAATGTACATTTTTCTCGCAAGTATAGATATGAGAATCTAATTTTACATAATCAAGGCAAGACTTGACGGCCATCATCATACACCCTCATATATATATATATATATTGATAATATTAGTGGTCAATATACATATATATATATATATATATATATAAATGAAATATGTAAATACATACATACATATATATGTATATATATGTGTGTGTGCGTGTATATATATATATATATATATATATATATATATATATATATATATATATATATATATAAATTCCCAAGAGGATAGAATCCAGGTAGAACTCAGTGTCCAGGACAGAGTAAGAATATAATATAAAAGGGTAAAAAACTAATGTTCCATGGTTATAATTTATTACATTGGAATCGTAATCATGATCCAATTCCTCAGACCTACAAATTACGATTCCATTGTTATAAATTATAACCATGGAATATTAGTATTTGAGCTTTTTATATATATATATATATATATATATATATATATATATATATATATATATATATATATATATACCCCTGATCACTTAGGTACACGTGAATAAATATTATTTTATTCAAATATCTAATCAGTCAATGAAAATGTAGTAATTTAATAGATATAGACAATTAAACATGATCATGACGAACTGCTGAATTTCATTTCATGCCTTAGAATAGAAAATAAAAGTTTTTTTTTCAACTGACTATGAATACGGTATGGTCGTTAGTGTCATCCGAGAGGTTGATGTCATCCATTGTCAAAACTGCTAATATATTAGGATATTCACGCACAACCATCTACAGAAGCTTAGAGAGGATAGCGAAGAAACGGAAAATTCATGTAAGCGGCAATTCTGCGACTAGAAAATCCCTTGTTGATGAAAGAGGTGGAAAGAGAATGACCATACTGGCTCAAACTGATAGAAAGACTACAATATAACTCTTAATAAACCACTCTTTACAATAGAAGTATACAAGAGAGCATCTCTGAACGCATAACACGCCAAGTCTTGAAGTAGATGGGCTACAGCAGCAGAAGTCCATGCCATGTGCTACATCTATCAGATAAGAACACAAAAACTTGGGTTACAATTCGCTAAGGATCCACAAAATTGCACATCAGAAGACTGGAAAACCATTTCCTGTTCTGATGAGTCGCTAATTCTGCTGCTAGTTTTGGATAGTAAAACTAGAATTTAGCACAAACAACATGGATCAATCCTCCTTTGTATCAAGGGTTCAAGCTAGTGGCGGTAGTGTAATGGCGTAGGAAATATTTTCTTGGTATGCATTGGGACCCTTGGTAACAATAAAAGATTATTTAAATGCCACAGTCTACATAAGTATTGCGGCTGACCACCGTGCCTTAATTTATGACTACTGTGAACCGATCCTCTATTGACCACTTTCAATTTGTGGCCGATTGGTTCATCGAACACAGCAATGAATTTTTTGTATTCAAGTAATCCCCAGAGTTACCAGATCTCAATCGGAAACAGCTTGACCAGAGTGGATTACCCTATTTGAATGTATTTCGAACTTGGTCTACCTGCAAGGTTATGCACAAATTTTATCAACACTTGTCACCATATTGTGCACATTTAGCTGTGGTGCATGTGCCCGTTTTATACTTATTAGATTGGGTGTGATGATGAGTATGTTGGATTTAGTTTATTTGTAACCAATGTCACTTTGTTGGCACTCCACTCTTTCCCACTCATTATTATTATTATTATTATTATTATTATTATTATTATTATTATTAATAACTATGAACAATGCAAGAAGTATGCCATCGAGTACGCATAACAACGGTACGAAATTTGGCACTGTCAGTAGCGGAAATGAGCAAGTGAATTTCGTGTGGTATTGACAAGCGCTTGGACAACAATCGCCCTGATATCACCCTTGTCCACAAGAGCAGCCACGAATGGATCCTGATAAACAGCGTGGTATCTTGGGATAAGACCATCGTGAAGGCGGAGCAGAGAAAATACAAAGGTACCAAGACCAGGCAGAGCAAATCGTAGAAATGTACCAAGTAGCAACTCAAGTTGTCTCTTTTGTGGTTAACGCACTCAGGACGGAATCTTTCTGTTTCGCATGATGCATTGAGGATACTTGACATTATTGGGAATGCGCAGTTGGCAGCACTACTTGGAATAGCTGAAGAAAGTGTTGTGTCTCTAAGCTGCGGGTAGCAGCTATGTTCATCATCACTCGGCTGAAATATCTAAGAGTTGGAAAGGGTATCAAATAATGATAATGATGACTGAAAATTCGACGGAGAATCGAAGCTATCCAGAGAACATAACGGCATTAAAGAAACTTACTGTTAGTTAATTTCCAAGGAAAAAAGGCTATCAGTGAAAACACGTGAAAAACAGTATAAATAATAAAATACTGTAGAAGTGTAGAGTCGTGGTTCCCAAAGTTGGGCGCACGCTCCGCAGCAGGGCAATTTAATTTTTAAGGGAGACAATTCGAGAATGAATTATAAACAGTGTATTTTCTAGTGAGTATGAGCGTGTGTACGAATTAATGCATATTAATTCATATACAGTATGTACACATAAAATATGTGTGTGCATTTTTGTGTAAATATTATCTCTCTCTCTCTCTCTCTCTCTCTATATATATATATATATATATATATATATATATTCAACAGAATATAATTCAACAGAATTTCATTGGTTTCGTATCAACATCTTTCTATTCTTTATCTTCTTAACTTTCCTCTTCTTATGAATCTGGGTAATTTTGAATATACTTCTGTATTTCTCTTGCCTTTCTTTTTTGTCTTTTTTCTATGGTTAATTTCCTACGCTTTCTCTTGACTTTCTTCTCTTTTTCTCTTTCTTTTTCTTTCCTTTTTTGCATTGATTTATTATTTTCTTTTCTTTTTCTCTATATAAATCCTTTTTACCTTTTATGGAAAATTTTCCAAAAACGGAAAGTGAAGTAGTGTTTCATTAATCGCAATTTTGAATAAAATCATTTAGTACCATCGTTGTTAGCCACCTGAAGAAACGTTTGATTTTAACGTTGAAACAAAATGTACAATTTTGTCGTGGATATTTACATGTTCTAATGTAACAGTGTATAATATATATATATATATATATATATATATATATATATATATATATATATATATATATATATAATGACAATGACTCTCATACAAAAAAGTAAATTAATAAAAGTTAATGATACAGAATGGCGAATCCCTTCACTAACAAAATTTTAAAGATGCATTAACCTACTTATCACTCGATGAATGTTATGATCCTTGTTTTGTTTTTTTTTTTAAATTATGAGCTGTATAAGGTCTTTCTTAAATACGCAAGTACTTTCCACTGTACATTCAGTCATCTTCAGGCATGGAAATTATTTTTTTTTTGGTAAAATTCAGGTAGCATCCGAGACGAAAAAATATAATGCGAATAGAAATATGTTGTTTTTTTTGTGTTATTGATAACGGATACAAATTTTTGGAGCGTGCAGTCGCAACGCTAAGGTTGATTTTTTTTTTGAAAATTTAAGTGAGTGCGTTTTTTACTAATATGACAATTTGAGAATTTATTTGTTGTAGGAGCTTATCAGTCAATGTGGCATAAACTAAATAGTTCAATAAGTAGAGTAATGTCTCAGTTGTTATCCCGAATATTTGCACGTCGGATCAATTCTTTTATATATATATATATATATATATATATATATATATATATATATATATATATATATATATATATGTTAGTCACAATAATTTTTATAAATATTCTTAGGGAAAGTTAATAGCCTTTTAGGCTTCCTCCGCGTGAATAGGAGTTCACTTTTTTGAATAATAAGAATTACCTATTACAGAGGAGGCTTCAGGATTTTAAAGATGTTTCGGTGGGGTATAGCCAAAACAGGTTGGGAACCACTGTGCTAGAGTCGTGATAAAACTTGTTCTTAATTACATGCGAAAACAACCAGGTACAAGTAGTCTAAAAAATCTAATAGGATGTAAGAAGTGAATAATGTTATAGTGATTTGGGATTTTTAAAAAAATATGACAGAATATATTAAGTAACAGTGTGGTATGGTTATTATCTATAATATCTAAATTCCCTGTCCAAAATTCCCATAAGAAAGATATACATTAATTTAAAAACGCAAGTTTTATTGAAATCTGTTTTTACAATTCTATTTGACCTGTCGCCACAAAATCTATTTGACCTGTCCAAAACAATGGTAATGGTAATATTAGCTGTTTCCTTATAAAGAAATATTCGGCATTCATTAACATTCATTGCTAGTGCTAATGACGGTTTAATGAAAATCCTTAAGTGACGTGGTTTCTACCATTTGGTATAGTTCTTTAGTGTTTCTGTTGCGCCAGTCCACAGGGTTTGAAGTAGGATGGTCCTCGCCAAGACCTACATGCTTCATTCGCTCAAAACTGTATTGTTCGTTTGGTTTGTTTGTTTTGTTTTGTTTTACGGCACATCAACCTCAATGGGTTATTTAATGCTAACAAGATTTTGATTGCTGGTAATATTTTTTTCTCAAAAATGTATTGCTGGTAATAATGTAATGCTGCTAATAATTTTTCTTCAAATATTTATTGCTGGCATTAATTTTTTACAAAGTATTTCTGGTATTAAAACCTATTTTTAAACTTTCATAGTGTTTAACCCCAGTTTGGGGGGTTAACTATTTACCCATAGCTGGGACCCTAACAGGTTCTACCGCCCCTGGTCAGGGTGGACCTGGGAACACCAGCAATTAACAGGTGGTTCCACGCTCCTCAAAACCTTCTCATCAGAGGTCTTGCTGTTGGACGTAGTTTATCGTCTTACTCAGGACACGGATGTAGTTTATCGTCATACCCAGGACGCTGTTCGTTTGGTATTTTTCAAAATATAATTTTAAATATGCCAAATATATGTTAACCAAGAATTCTAAAATAGCGTTTCAAAGTTGTCTATTGCATACGTCACTGGAAGAAACGGGTTGAAAGTAGAAGTGGTGTATATGAAGAAAAAAATGTAAAAGGAAATGATTGGGAAATAATTTATCTAGCTTAACATGAAACTATAATAAAGGTTAACGACGTAAGTAGAATTATAATTAACCTGCAAAATATGATCAATGAATATATGGTCGATATGTACGAAGATCTTAAGTATCGTGTGAACACTGTCCAGAATAAAGGATAGGTTGAACTCTAGAGGAAGATATCAAAGGTACATGTCGAGGTCATCAGCATCGTGTTAACACTGCTCTGAATGAGGTAGATACTGGACTCTGTTGGAAGATATCAGTTTCATGGGAGTACTGCTCTGAATTCGTAAACATTGGACTCAAAAAATATATCAAATATAGATATCGAAGTCTTAAACGTTGTGTGAACCTTGCAGCAAATGCAGAATGGGCGTGAACTCAAGATGAAGATAACAAGGATATGTGATGAATCTTTCATCATCGTTTGAACCTTGAATAGGGGAGAAATTAAACTCCAGCACTAGATATAAAATATACGTAGCGACGTCTTAAGCATCGTGTGAACCCTGCTTTGAATCGTGTGTACATTAAAATCTAGAAGATACATGGTAAGATCTTTAGGATCATGTGAGCTCTGCTCTGAATCGAGAAGACATTGAATTCCAGAGTAAAATGACAAACAAACGTGTTGATGTCTTCAGCATCGTATAATCCTTGGTCCGACTAATTGAGACGTTGCATTGCGCAGAATATATGAAAATAGACGAACTGCATTACTAAGAACTGTTAGATTCATATAGATCCGAAACGTATGAACTTTAGCTAATTGATTTGATTTCCGAAAATGGTTACCCAGCACAGTCAAAATATACTGCAATAATTGACGACGTTACCAACCACTCTGCAGTAACATCTTTCTTTTTGTCCGACTCTTTTTGGTTACAGAATTTCACATTGACGACCTTTCATATTTTCATCCACGATAGACATACCAACATATATAACTGGTTTCGGAGGCGCAACATGACAAAGCCCAAATGAGTATAAATTGAGATACAGGCCTATCACATCATCTAAACTAAAAAGTAACATCTGATTATAGTAAACAATAAATAAAGGGACCACAAGATCGTAAACGTGATTGTACCAATGATCCCTAGAGTGAAGATAAAAGAAAGCGAACAATTAAAATGGAAACAGACCAAGCGAAATGATTTTCTATTTTTCAGTCAATCGAATTGATCTTCTATTTCTTCGACAACTTTTATCATATTATACACATGGAAATATTATCCAGAAAACCTTTGACCTGACTGAACTGGAAATAATATTATTTGCCAAGTTAGTGACTGTTAGCGGTCTTGCGCTAACAAAAATAGCGCATTGATGTGCTATTTAGCCGTGTTACGGTAACAAACACGCAAGCACACATAATTTGTATCATGATAATAGTAAAGACTTTAAATCATGGATTTTACCGCGCAAACAAATAGTATAAGCACAAATTTAAAAGGGAAACACAATTTCAGATGTTCTAATATGATAATCGTAAATCAAGAAAAATACGATAAAAAAAGTGGACATTGCAATTTTCAGCTGATCAAGCACTGATATCGAATGAGTGAAAAACTGGAAAATATACTTATTTTGCCAGTGAAATTATGGAATATTGACTATTAGTACTGGAGTATTAAGAAACATTGTCGCCTCTTGAGCCCCTGTGTGATCCATGTGATCGTCAGTATATTAGGATTGAAAACTATAAATAACAGGTTCGTTAAGTAAAGGTTTTTAAAACTTAGCTGAGATTAAAAAGTATCAAAATATTTAGGTGAGAATCGAAATTGCTCTTCAACAGGCAAGCCTACAGTCAGTTGAGATTCGTTTTGTTTTGTTCTCTTCGTTCACTCCTGCTGTTGACCATATAATAAAGCATAAAATTTGATACTGTACTGCGGTGCTCAGCACTAGTAACAGACTAATCTTGATTTTTACTTAGATATATGTTCGTTATTTTTTGGAGATTGAGATTTTGTAAGGGGATAGTGATTCCTACTTAACCACAACTATCGATCAATTTATCGATCTGATCATCATTAATACTGGTTATTGATAATTCTTAAAGGCAATAGACTTGATGCGAGTAAGTATGTTAGGGCTGAGTTTGTAAAAGTGTGTGCACACGAATATAATGACGTAAATGTATTTGATCTTCATAAATTTGAGGAGCAGATAACGTCGATGTGTCGCGTCCTTTCTCGTCATAAATATGGGCTTTGTCTGAAAATCTATATCTTTCATGTATCATGTATCGTTCATGTTTCATGCATACACACATACATGCACAAAGATGCACACACACACAAACACATATGTAAATGTGTGTGAGTGTGAACATCATAACGATTTAAATTTATCTAACTGAAAACATTATTCAATATGTTAAAGTCTATTTCCTTAGGTGAATTATGCTTCCTGTTGATCCTACCTATATATTTCTCTTTCTGCCAGGCCAACTATCTATCTATCTATCTATCTATCTATCTATCTATCTATCTATCTATCTATCTATCTATCTATCTCATTCTTTTCGTATCTATCTATCTATCTATCTATCTATCTATCTATCTCATTCTTTTCGTATCTATCTGTCTGTCTATCTAATTCTTTTCGTATCTATCTAAATCTGTTTAAGCTGTCAGGATGAATGAACAATAATATTTAACTGACGCTTTATTCCTGTGGAACTGTCGTGTGAACAACATTTACCCATTAAACTAAGAAGGACTGGCATTTAGACATAAGAATGGGAGCTAAAACCTGGTAATTTCTAGATGACGAATTCTTCATCTTTAAATCGTGTATGGTTGCCAACACATCAAAAAGACCTTGTCTCGGTTTTCCTAGTTAGGTTGCAAATAAATACATTTCATTTGCTAACATTTTATCAACTGACTTTTCTTTAAAATATAAGCGACTTAGAAATGTTTCTTATATTTCTTCATTGGTTTTAAATATAGTTTTTTTTTTTAGATCGTTTGCAGTGCATAAAACTGATGAGTTAAAAAGTCCAATTGAAATTTGTAGAAACTGAATAAACCTTCATAAAACTACATCCTTCTTCTATGTGTCAAGATGTTGGCGATCATAGCTCTCCACAATTCCCTCTCCATTCTACCTCTTAATAAAGTTTGTCTTTTTTAAAATCTCTCTTAAATCTTGTTCTGTCATCCATTTTCTCATGTTCAATAGTTTAGTTATTCGTTGTTTTCCTCTAAGCATTTGTTTCCAGTATTTCCTGTGCTTATTGAATTTTCCAAGAACTGTTTTCCCATTATGTGCCATAAAAATTTCAACTGTTTTTTTTTTCGGATGTTAAGAATAAATGTCCTTTTTGTTGCCATTGTCTCTAGAACTTCATCATTGCTCACATATTCGGTCCATGGTATTCTCAGCATCCCTCTGTCGAACCAGATTTCTGTTGCTTGAAGTGTCTTCTTCATCTGTAATGAGATTGTCAATGCATTCACCGCCATATAGGAGGATGATATTATGTTTCGTGCTCTTTTCTATGTTTCTAACGAGATTTTTTTCTCTTTCTTAATACCTGGTTTAGCTTGTTGAAGGCAGCTTTCGTTTTCCCAATATACCTTCGGTTTTCAGTGTCGTACTTTCCGTCCGCTGTTAAAACATTGCTCAGATATTTAAATTATTTTACTTGTTTGTTTTTGGTATTTTGTCCCCTTGCAAGTGATGTTTAATCCTTTCTTCTGTAGGAATTCTTATAATTTCTTTTCTGTGTCTTCTTTCAACACTGTCCTCTGTATAACTTATGTGGTCGCCAACATTAAATCATGGTATGACCTGTAATCCACAATGCCAACACATTTGGGGTAGAGATATATTTGATTAAAAGAAATGTGCGGTAAATATACTATACTAGAATATAATTAGGAATATAACTTTTACATGTTATGTTATCTTTTCTTTCTTTCTTTTTTGTTCACTACTTTTCTTTCTTTCTAGTTCACAGCTATTTCTTTCTTTTTTCTTTCTTTCTTGTTCACTATATTTCTTTCTTTATTTCAAGTTCACTTTCTTTCTTTTTTCTAGTTCATAATCCTTTCTTTTTTCTTTCTATTTGTTCACTACTTTTTCTTTCTTACTTTATTTCAAGTTCACTTCTTTCTTTCTTTCTTTCTTTCTTTCTTTCTTTCTTTCTTTCTTTCTTTCTTTCTTTCTTTCTTTCTCGTTCACAACCCGTACTGTTTTTTTTCTTTCTTGTTCACCACCCTTTCTTTCATGTTCATCACTTTTCTTTCTTTCTTTGAAATTCACTTTCTTTCTTTCTTTCTTTCTTTCTTTCTTTCTTTCTTTCTTTCTTTAAGGTGCATATTCTACAAAAACTATTTTTTACTACTTCTCGCACTAGCTCATACTGAATACCTTACCGTCACAGACTGTGTTTTCAGAATTAACTTCTGTTCATAGTACCAACGAATTGGACACAGTTTGATATTTTGAGTAAAAGTATGTGCGTTTTACATACTATAAATTAGGGTACAATTAACTCAGGAAAGTGGTGCGATCACAGTTTCAGGCTGATAATAAATGCCAAAGCAAAAGACAGTCTATCTAATGCTTTAATATTACTCATCGTACCTCACACTCTGTCACCACATATTTATATGAAAAGTAATTATTCTCTATTTCTATTTATGTTAGAGAAAAATGATTGCAGAACATCCAAATAAAATGGTCTTTATAGATTTTATACATTTAAAGCCAGGAAATAGTTTTATAATGGCGGGAAAATCCGGACTAAAGTGCAAGCAGTTAATAAGTCTGCATTGGACAAAGTACGACTTCCGATCACGACAGTGAACATTGCTTGTGTTCTATTTTTGTTTTTGTTTTATTATACTTGTGTACATTTTCTGTGGACAGAACGGGTGGGAGCTCTGAAATTCAAGCCCACTCTGTTCGTGTTTGTATAATAGGAGTGTTTGTCCAGGTTTGCATTCCCGTGGGTGGTTGCGTGTATATGTGCATACTCAACTCTGTTTGCCTGATAGTAGGTTCTCTCTATAAACACCTCAATAGCTATTGACCATAATGTTGGCGTTCAGCAGATTCTTGCTTTTCACTAGCTGCTCTAGTTCATCTGGTAAAGACATTGGCCGAACCAGGGAAGAAAATTAATGTATCACTGCTGTCTGAGGTGAAATATATTCATTATTCCTCATAATTCCGTGCTGAGGTAACGTAGGGCTTCGACCGAGTCAGTTTTTGGCTTTCCAGTATTGCCTGAAGTTCTAAAATATCATTAATTTTATTTTTCCATATATTTTTCTAAATATTGTGTTCAACAAAACGTTTCAATCGATATATTTTGAAGCTTCCTCAAAGTATTTTAATTATTTCATATATTATTTTAAATAATTGGTTTATTTTTCTGGTTTATTAATTTATATATATATATATATATATATATACACACACACAAATATTCAAACATACATACATTCACGTATATATATATATATATATATATATATATATATGCAAAGACTCACACACACACACACACACACACACACACACACACACACACACACATATATATATATATATATATATATATATATATATATATATATATAATAACGTGAATGCCTTAATAAAGAAAAGTAATAAATTCATCCCGCATTTCTTTTGAAAAACATGAGAAAGTACTGTAAGGCTCGGAAACGTCCAGAGAAAACAAACGCCCATTTTGAAAATCTCACAGCGTGTTAATGGCTAAATAATAAAAAAAATGTTATTTTTATGTGTATTAAAAGTATTTAAAATAGGGCATTCATATATCCATA
>CAHIKZ030000129.1:270000-387500 GCA_903632075.3 Acanthosepion pharaonis | reverse complement strand
AGTTTTACTACTATGGTGTGTTGATTTCCCTCTACACATCCTATTATTGTTATCTACTACCAGACTAACCTAAATATCAAAGTAATGAACAAAGTCAAAGCAAGCTATATTTACCTTGGTTGGTTGTAATTTACTAAGCGCAGCTTAGATGTAGCACAAAGCCGAACGTATGGAAGCACACAGTGAAGACAGAATTAACTATTTAGTCCTAATTGGCTTAGCGAGAAGAGCTTGTTAACCATTAATTACAGCAGGTCAAACGCGTTACGTAGATGTAGCACAAAACCGAAAGAATGAAACACTCAGTGAGGATCGAACTCACTACCAGTCGTAATTGATCTAGTGAGACAAGCTTGTTAACCATTACATAACGCCAAAGTACCCGTGCTTTACCTTAACCTCCCACAACTGAGTCAGTTTGTGACACAAGGTCTGTTTTTAACTTGGGGACTCGAGTGTTCCCACTCAGGCCGCTTGTCTAAGCTACTTATACGGCCGCTACGTAACAAAGGCTACGGAACAGGAGTGGGGTGACGCAAGGGAGGATAGAAAGCCCCCGGCACGGAATAGATACTACAACCGCAGCATCTACTCCGACGGGAAAACCCATCCCTCTCTTCTGCCAATCCTCCCAGAAGAATCCAATGAGAGAGCCCCCATAACGGTTGGTAGTTCAAATATGGCTCAAGGGTTACACCTTTTGAGACTTACTTATGAAGAGTTACATAAGGGGAGATAATTAATGCTGTCTTTTATTCCCAGTCTATTTTTCCTTCGTCATAAGGCAATATTTACTAGATTAGTTTCATATACAGTGTAACCCGGATATAAGAGAGTTGTCGGGACTGGAGAAGTCTCTAATATCCGGGTTTCTCTTATATCCGGGTTTGGTCTATTTTATGTACATTAACACAGGCTCTTATTTGGGATCAGAGAAAATCGCTCTTATATCCGGGTTTCTCTTATATCCGGGTCTCTTATATCCGGGTTACACTGTACCATTATTACGACTACTTCATTGGGTGCTCCAAATCATTGATCTTATGACAGATTAACCTAAGATATATCAATACATATATAGATCGTTGTAGAGTAATAATTAGTAAGCTAGTAGAATATTATTACTAGTGTAAGAAGTTTGATACTTACTAGGTGTCTTACGTTTTTGTCCTTGTGCCGTACTAAGATCAGTTCTTAAATACTTGCACTACACTCGCATTTCATAAGACAGTTAATCGTCTTTTCGCCTCGAAACGATTTTAAACATCATCTACGTTATTTTGCGTCCTCCCTCCTCTCGTACGTTTGCCCTTGCTCTTCAACACATTTTACTTTTTTTTTTTAACAACGATTTCCCAGTCTATTTTCCCCGCGAAATCACAGATTGTGTAACGTCTTCAAGCGACATTGTGTCGCATAACTGCTGATCCAACAAAAAGCTTCTAGTTCGCAGTCGTCTACGATTCCTGGCGGGTTATGACGTCAAAAACGTGGCGCTGTGCCTTCGGTTAATCACGACGAACGATCAGACATGACCAGATTAAAAAGGTAACAGACAAGCGAGTGACCGGAGAGTGGGCTTATGCGCCATGTCAGATCGAGGATGTTTGGTCCAAACACGTGATCTCCGTCACATAAAATAAAGAGGAAGAAGAGAAAAAAAAATCTTGCGTTTAACGTTAAGTTCATGTTTCAGTAAGAAATGTGTTATTTGTATGTAATTAAATACTTATATTATATATAGACCTATGCATGAGAACAAAAATTGCTTTTATTATATGTAAGCATATTACTGAATAAGGCAAAAAGAATTAAGTAGATTTTACAGTGTTAAGCCTGCTTTTGCTGTAAAACATCTGAAATATTGACTCTGATTTCTACTTGAACATTAACCATTGAGAAGACACTACAGAGTAATCGATTGCGGCTCAGATTGAGAAATTGTAGAGCCGAGTTCGAAATCCAGTTGAGTTCATTATTTTCACTTACGTGCTAATAACATTGGGAAATATATGAATCCATCTCTTTTCCCACTGCTATAAATAAAGAGCAGGGCAGGCTGGGTTCTATAGCCTTGAGTGGTCACTGGCCTAGGACAAGGAAAAAAATAGTACGAGCAATAAAAATCTTGTCGGTATTAAATAACCCATTGAAGTTGATAAACAAAACAAAAAAACCCAAACCTAGCAATTTTGAATGTCAGTTTAAGATGACATCTACTTGAAAAACTGACGTCACACAGTATTTTCCTATGTCGCACACAGACACGCGTGTGTATATGTGTATGTGCGTACGAGATATATATATATAGAGAGAAATACTGATGCATACGTTGATCTTATAACAGAACGATAGCGAACGACTCACGTAGAACACAGAATTTACACTTTACTCGGTGCTCGTTTTTTGTGGTACTGTGCCAGACTAAACTAAGTATATATCGCGACGCCTTCAGTGATTTAACCCTGACTGTTTAAAACTTGCTATATTATAGGAGAAGAATGCTCAGTATCGATGATACTAGCTATTTTCAGTTATTTTCATTATATTTTGTCTGAAGTGACAGAAAAACTGAGTCACGCTGACTATTTCTGCTGTAGTGAATTTCACTCTCACTGAGTGGCTCGCAACTAGAGATTGTACCGCACAAAGTTAAGCTAAGAAAATGTAAAAAGAGATTAAATATTCAGGTCTTTGTAAAGTAGTGGTTAGGAAGCTTGTCTCACAGACTGTGGTTAATGTATTAAGTTCAATCCTCGTCTAGTGCCTCTTTTATGACGAAAGGATGAGACCAAAATGCAAATTACAAATCGGAAGTACAGAAATTTAAATATCTGGGAAATGTTCTAACAGAAGGAAAGTGCGGTACTGAGATCCGATCTGCATTCCAAAAGCTAAGCAGAGTATCAAGGGACAGAAAAATTTCGTTAGAAACAAAAAAAAAAAAAAAATTGTGTACTGAACTGTTACGTGATATCTGTCCTCTTGTATGGAAGCTAATGCTGGACAATCTCCTCAAAGATGAAGAGATTTGAAGCAGCAGAAATGTGGGTCTACAGAATGATGCTAAGGATACAACGAGATTTTGGAATCATAAGGAAAATTATACTTAATATCAGGAAAAGACAATAGAAATTTCTTGGGCACGTAAAGAGGAAGGAGGGCTTGAAAAACATGATACTCACAGGACAGATTGAGGGACAGAAGAAAGCAGCGCGTAACTTACTTGATGAGCTTGAGTAAATAGATAGTAAAACAGGGTTTGGGAGAAATAACAAAGAGACAAAACATATTAAGAGCTACAAGAGACAGGAAGATGTGGAAGGCCATGATCGCCTACGTCCTGAAGGGACACGGCACATAAAAGGAGAGCCTTAGTGAATAACAATTTGGATTGGTTGCTGAATCACCTCATCATTACGACTGTAGTGAGTTCGATCCTCGTTCGATGCCTCACATTTTGTATTTCGATGCCAGACGAAGTTAAGCTTAATAAGTATGTACGTACGTTGTTACGACTGTCAGAGAAACGAACAGTGAGATTCACACATACACACACATACACTGAATGAAAGAGAGAAGAAAAAAAAAGAGAGAGAGAATAAAATGAAGGCGAAATAAAAGTAGTAAAACAAAGAAAGACGCCAAGAAATAAGGGATTTTTATAGACGCGGGAAAAAAAGGCAAATGAGTGTTGCAGACGTTTATAATATTCTATAAGCAGAACATTCGCACTCTGATACCACCTCCTTTCTGTTTCACCTCCCGCTTTCCCTCTTCCTTTATATAGCGTTTCCTGGCCGACTGGGACCCTGATGTGTATGCGCGTGTGTCGACGATTGTAAAGGTGTGATAAATAGACTTTGTTTGGGACGCTAACAGACACCACCCCTCACAAATGAATAAATAAATAAATAAATAAATAAGAAAAATTAATTTCGTAACGGTATTTACAAAGCTTAGCATAGTTTGGCCCAAGGATACATGTATGTAATGATATATGGGAATATACGGGAATCACAAATTCTTTATCTTTATTATTTGAGAATTGCCACTATTTCTTCGGAAAGATAATCAAATAGTTTCCCGTTGCCTTCTCTACAGTTTTGCATTCAAAGTAATACATCGTCTAGACTGGCTTACGGCCACATCACGTTGAAACATTGGTTCCTCTACGATCACTGAAGTTAATCAACGTCGTGCCTGATCAATTCTTATATGGGTGACCGCTTGGGAATACCAGATGCGGTAAGCTTGGATATGTGGGTGGTGTAATAGATAATGATTCAGAATTGGTAATCGGAGTGCCGAGTTTCAATTCTAGTTGGGTTCGTTATATTCACTTACGTGCAAATACCCTTGTGAAAGGTATGAATTCTTATCTTCTCCACCAGCTATCGATTAATTAGTAAAACTTGAATCACTAAATCATTATTATCTAATAATAATAATAATAATAATAATAATAATAATAATAATAAAAAACTTACAATCTAAAAATATTTTCTGGCTTTAAATAATCTGCAAAGGGTTAATCTGTAAAAAACGAATCAACCAATCAATCATCCTCGGTTGCTTGACGCGCAAAGTTAGTAAGTGCAGTGCTTTTCTTCTGCTTTTCCCTTTCCATTATTAGTATTTAATGGTCACCCATTACTGAACGGTGAGTCGAACACTCAATCCACATTACTTAAAAAGCCTTTACTTTATACCGGCACGAGGCTACAATTGTGGGATTTCTAGAGAGATGTCTGCAATTGGAATTATCGAACTCTTGACTTGTCGATAATGCCTCTGAGAAAGGCATCAGTCATTTCTTTCCCCACCCCAGCTATGGGTTAAATAGATGAGTACAATGAGTAATCTGGTATTGAATGATTGCGAATTTCAGAGAAGGAAAATTCCGGATTCAAATCCATGGAAAAGGCAATGGAAAACCACTTCACCGACTTTTCCAAAATGTTATGGCAATTCACAGATATTAAATAAAGAAGTTGTTGAGATACGTGACCACTCTCGTTCTAAAAGGACATGCCATTATAACTATAAATAGTCTCTCTCCCCTATATATATATATATATATATATATATATATATTCAAGAAAGAAATTCGAATTACTAACACAAAAACAGAGAATGTCTCATATCGAGAATATTTAACATTGAACATAAGAAAAAAATTTAATTATTTTTAATAATATGTGGAAATCTCCGCTTTTACTTGAAGACGGTCGCGAGACCAGAAACACGTGTAGTAAAATTATGTAAAACAAACCATAATATTTTTTCTAAATAAATCCACATTACAACCAAAAACGTTTGCGGCACCTCTCTTCTTTTTAATATACATACTTTTCTCTCGTTGGAACCACTACAACCTCTTTCTTTTATACACACACACATATATATATATATATATATATATATATATATATATATATATATATATATTTGCTAATATCTATTTATCAGTTTATTGATCGATAAATAAACACTGTGGTAAGAATGATGGAGACATCTCGCTTTAGCAGACTATCTGAGGCAATTTATTTTTGATTTTTATTAAGCCTGGCTTAATCTGGTACAAGTTCACATAAGGGAATTGACGTTACAAATATTGTGTTTTGCAATCCCTTCAAATGATTAGTTTCTACTTTACTGCATACCTTGAAAATCAGCATTCAAAATCCTGGTTTCTATCTGAATTCGAAAAACATCAAGTGTGAAACATGCAAGTATTAAGCCCCATAGCAGTTCTCAAGTCACATTATTTCTAGCTAAAAAATATGAGAAAGCTCAGAATTAACACGGCTCTATTGTCCACTGGGTATTTGTCTGTCTCTACGAGTAGAAGTTTCGAATGAGGTCCTGTCCGGCATCAGCCACACCACCTTTTTTTTTATTTTTATTTTTATTTTTTTTGTTTTATATATACATCTCCAACCATTTATTTATAGCAGAGAAGAAGAGAGGCCGGAGAAATCACATTTGCTGATGGTACACCTTCTTCATCTTTCCCTGAACGAAAGAACGGCCCGCTGATCGATACGGCTGTTCTAGTCGTTCGCCTGTTCGATTTTGCGTATATTTGATCAATCTGTATTTATCATTTCCCTAACACCCGTCCGCTCCCCGTTCCAGGCGTCCACCGCCTGCCACCTTGTCCTGTTCATCCACCTTCACCTGTTCCCCCTTCCTTTCCCCATACCAGCCCTTTTGGTTTTATTTCATTTTTGTTTACCTCCTTTCCTCTTCCAACCAGTCTGTGATATTGTTGTTCTCGGTTTAGTGTCTACTCTGGCGAGAGAGAGTTGGGGAAGGAAAGAAAGAAGGAGGGGTCACTCATGTCCAAAGTTTATTATTATTATTATTATTATTATTATTATTACAGTTAAAATGAAGAGAGAGAAATGCAAAGAGTGTACTGTAGTGATGTTGACGATGGTATTAGACCTGCTATTCATCATCATCATCATCGTCATCTTTATTCATATTATTATTTAAGTGAAGAGAGAAAAGAACATCATGTAGTGATGATGATGATGATGATGATGATGATGATGATGATGATGGAATTGGCGTCATCATTATCATAATCATCTTGTTATTATGAAAAGGGAGAGAGAAAAGGGCGGAGACTGTTTTGTGGTGAGAGGGGGAAAGGATAGAGAATATATTTTATTTGCATTGTGTTTAATCTCTCAGTTATTATTATTATTATTATTATTGAAAGATTTAGTTCAGAGTGTATTGTAGTAGTAGTCGTAGTCGTAGTAGTAGTAGTAGTAGTAGTAGTAGTAGTAGGAATGGTGGTGGACCTGCTTTTCATCATCATCATATTATTAAGGGAGATTGAAAAATGAGATGCCTTTACAAAAGTGGTCTTTGTAATTGTTCTAGACAAACTATAATAATAATAATAATAATAATAATAATAATAACAACAACAACAACAGCAACAACAACAATAATAATAATAATGATTATTATTATTATTATTATTATTATTATTATTATTCTCCGTTTCGATCATTTTATGAAGTATAGAAATCTCTAGAATATTACTTGGAAACAGTTAATAATAATAATAATAAATCTGAAATTCGAGAAAGGACTCATATTGTGTAGACTATATGAGGTGCTGGTGTCTGAGAGGATACGATTTTTTTCAGTCTCGGCCGCCAGTTAATATTGGTGTGAATACTCAATAATAATAATAATAATAATAATAATAATAATAATAATGAGAACATCAATAATTCCAGTTGCAATTGGAGTCCTTGGGTTGATTGGAAAATGTTCCAATAGACGCATCGACGGGATTCCTGGTAGCCCATGTGTTAAAGAAATGCGAAAAACTGGACTCACAAGTACAGCTAACCCATTACGAAGACCTTTATCTTTGTAAAATGTTTGTGATCATAGTTTTCTTGTTTGTTTTTGTTTTTTGTTTTCTTTCACAAAAATGATTAGCCGAAAGTATCATGAAGCCATTTCTGACTTTAAGTCTCTGGTTGGGACCCGGAAGGAAATCTGTATAAAACAGAATTCAAAGGAAGAAATAATAATAATAATAATAATAATAATAATAATAATAATAATAATAATATGTGAGCCATTAAGGTGACAACTGTGCCAGTCCTGAAAAGACTAAAAAAGGTGGAAATTTAAGAGACGATAAATGAGATGATTGAGGAGACATGCTGTCACATAAGCTGTAGAACAAGCCACCAGTTACTATTGGTATAATCACTCAATGAATAATAATAATAATAATAATAATCATAATAATAATAAAATGTGGCATATGAGTACATCAACAATCCCTGTTGTAGTTGGGGCCCTCAGATTGATTGAAAAAGATACAATAGACTCATTGAATGGATTCCTGGTAGCCACTGCCTTAAAGAAATACAAATAAATTGTTCTCACGAGCACAGCCCAGACCTCACGATGGGCTTTATCCATGTAAAATATGTGTGTGTGTGGTTTTTTTTTTTTTTTTTGATTGTTCAGTGGAAAATGTAATGATGCCATTTCTGACCTTAGGTCTCTGGGCGGGACCCGCAAAGAAATGAGTACACACTAGAAATCAAAGGAAATAATAATAATAATAATAATAATAATAATAATAATAATAATAATAATAATAATACCCAGAAACGATTGATCATCTTGTAGCAGGTTGTACGGTGTTGGCACCCACTGAATATAAAACCCGACATGACAGAGTGGGCCAATATCTGCACTGGAAAATCTGCAACTTCTACGGAAAGAAAACTGAAAGAAACTGGTATGAACACCACCCAGACCCGGTTACGGAGATAGGACCTGTTACAATTCTATGGGACTACACAATACACACTGACAGAACAATCAAGGCCAACCGCCCAGATATTGTGATTAAAGACCACAAACAAAAACGGTGCATCCTTATTGATATGGCAGTCCCTGCCGACTGCAATGTATCTTTGAAGATATTCAAAAAGTTGTCAAAGTACATGGACCTTGAAATAGAAATCGCGAAAATGTGGCATATGGGAACATCAACAATCCCTATTGTAGTTGGAGCCCTAGGACTGGTTGGAAAAGATTCCAGTAGACTAATTGAAGGGATTCCTGGAAGTCCATGCCTCAAGGAGATACAGAAAATTGTTCTGTCAAGTACAGCCCACACCTTACGAAGGGCTTTATCTATGTAATTTTTTTTTTTTTTTTTTTTGTCAGTGGAAAGTGTCATAACGCCATTTCTAACCTTAGGTCCCTGGTCTTATTATTATTATTATTATTATTATTATTATTATTATTATTATTATATAAAAGCGTAAGAGTTGTGCCAGCCGTTCTGGGAAATCTCGGAGAGCCTGGGGAAAAGACTTAAAAGATGTAAAAGTTTCGGAGAAAATAAATGAGGCTACTGAGGGGATACTTGCTGTCACATAATCTGCAATGGAGATGTAACTGTTACTATATACCAAGAATATTTGATATCGTTGGGTTCCATCATTTTTATTTATTAGATATCCCACATCGTTATAATAGAAAATCTGCCAGGAATAGTGAAATGTTGTAAGAGCCTGGGCGCAAATTTACCGTGGATGATCCAGCGATCGAAACACTTTCTAAATATTTTCGCCTTAGGGAATTGTTTTCTTTTTTGATCAGAGTAGCAATTTGATCTTAATATATAAAAAATTATTTATCGTTAATCCATATATATATATATATATATATATATATATATATATATATATATATATATAAATCGTTGGGATATATATTTGAAAAACAATGAGTCACTGGCACTTTTAATATTCTCGAATATTACACCACGTCTTTGATCTGTATTGTTTTAACTGTCTATTAAAGTTCTTCAAGCTACTGGCAAAGGTCTTTGAACTCGTTTTGACAGTCCCAATGATAATGTACACGACATTTACTTGATGTCTCACAATTGTTGAAAGGTCATGATATTAGTTTTGTTGCTGCTCTTGTAATGATTGCTGTTGACCAATTAACTGTGCAAACAGTGTTACTCAAGGCTATTAGTATCCTACAAAATATCTTCATTGACACTTTTCTTGTTGATATTTCTTTTAATATTATCGATGGTAATAAAGATTATATTATTCATTTCGGAACAATACTTACTGCTGTAATAAATCACAATAGGGGGTAGCGATTATTGTTTTTATGACTTGTAACTAGTTACGATCGTACTCAAAGTGATTGTTTGAAAGAAATATGAATTATTAGCTGTGGTAAAGGTTTTACGAGTTGCTTCAGAATCGATATTCGTAATTAGTAATGTTAGGGTGAAGAATTCTCGATGGTAATTCTTATTTGATAGGGTAACAATCATAATAATTATTATTGTTATTATTGTTATGGAGATGATTTTTTAAATCAAATTAATTTGGTTATCTTTAAGTAGGGATCAACTGACAGCAGGTCTCCTCAATATTCAACCAATCTCCTCAGTGATCTATTATTACTATTATTATTGTTATTATTATTATTATTATTATTATTATTATTATTTCTACTTACCAAATTTTCAAGCCTGACATCTGGTATGAAAATGTAAATGCATTAAATTGTGCGCTGAAAACGTAGAAACATTAGACTTCTGTGTAAACATGGAAATGAATGAAATAATAATTGAAAAAGTAAGAGAACATTAAAGGAAAGAAAAAAGGAAAAGATTAAGTAGAAGAAAAGGATTAAAGAAAGATAAGATGGAGAAGAAAGAAAGAGAGCAATAAGATAAAGAATAAAGATGATAAACTCAAAGAGAATAAGAACAAAACAAAGAGACGATAATAAGAATGGTTTATTAAAATTGCAATCATTTGATGACCAATTATTGTGCAATCATTGTCACTGTAATCATTTATAGAAAAGAGTCTAAACAGGAAACAAAATCAAGTCACAGGTTTTATCAGCAGTTTTCCTGAAAATAATTTATTTAGAATCCATAGAGTTCAATTTTAACCCGAGTTGATTTCATTTCTTTCTTTTTTCTTGATTTCTTCGTCTTCATTGTAGTCCGATTGCTTTTATCAACGTCATCACAGTCATTATCTTCATCAAAATATATATAAACGGGTTCCTTTCAAGATTCGAACTCCGAGAGCGGACCATGTATTCAAACATCGGCGTTACTTGCAGCAGAAGCAACAAACTTATTACAAAGTTGTTATCTATCTATCTATCTATCTATCTATCTATCTAACACCACTTATCTAAATTTGTCGTGTATTATGTGTGTACGCGCACACACTCAGACATATACTCCTCTCTCTCTCTCCTATAAGTAATTAATCGGTCTATTCAGAGTTCTAAAACTACTCAAAGTTATCTGTCATTCTTATTGTCCTCCCCCTATTTTATATATATATATATATATATATATATATATATATATATATATATATATATATATATATATATATATATATATATATATATATGTGTGTGTGTGTGTGTGTGTGTGTGTGTGTGTGTGTGTGTGTGAGAATGGAAATCAATAAATCCATGTAGCCGACATGTAGCCAAGCATCGTCGGAAGTTTTCTCAGTAGAATTATTGGTGGGTGATATTTTATTTAATTTTTACCAATGATTTAAATGCATCGACAGGGAATCAGGTTATATTGAATGTAAATATTTGTTGCTTTTAGTACTTATTATGCTGTAGACAAATAAATAATACTAACGTGTGTGTGTGCGTGTGCACACACACACACACACACATATATATATATATATATATATATATATATATATATATATATACATGTATATTAAAAAACTGTATTTTTCAGTATTGAGAACTAACGAAGGGAGTAGGAGCGCTCAAAAAATTTTGTGATTTCCACAAAACTTCATTTCGACATAGTAATCAGCAAATATGCATAGAATATCTTTGTCATTATGTTATATATATATATATATATATATATATATATATATTCAGAAAAATATAATTTCGTTTATAGTTATTAATTTTTAAGAAAGTACTAAAATTCTCTCTAGTAATCATCATTATGATTTTAACGTCTACTATAGATTTACACTCTCTTTTGTGCATCATGTAATATAGTAACATTAGTAGAATAATGGACACTACTATAACTTCTATGATGACTAAACAATAACTATTTGCACTATTACTACAGGACCTACGGTTAGTGATAAATCATGTAAGAAAAACTACAACTACTTTTGCGATTTCTGCAATCAACACCACCACAACTGCCACCACTACCCCAACCATGTTGTTGTTGTTGTTGTTGCGACCTGTCTAGTATTGTTGTTAATGTTGGATATGTTTTATTTGCATTGCCTCAGACAGTGGGATGGCTGACCATCAGAACGCTGTAGACTGGCCAGGGGAGATGGTCATGGTAAAGGTGGAGCGGAAGATGTAGATGAGGGCTGGCCACCACTGCAACCTTCACAGGTATTTTGTGGCTTGAGACCAGAATAAGAGTAATTTGTGTGTGTGTGTGTGTGTCTGTGTATGGTCGTACAGATACATATATATGTATGCGTGTGTGTAAAAATGAGCCAAATGCATTACCACGGAATAAAATGGAACCAGTCTCTGTCTTTTTCCCTCTGTCTCATATATATGTATGTATGTATGTATGTATGTATGTATGTGTGTGTGTGTGTGTGTGTGTAATAAATACATAGTCCCGTATATTCAATACATGCATATATCCGAATAAAGATATATTTGAGTATAACAAGTATATCTATAAGCAGATATCTGTGTTATGTATATATGCATCTATAGATAACTTATGTAAAATATGTTTACATACATTATGAATTTTAATCAAGATATATATATATATATATATATATATATATATATATATATATATATATATATATAAAATAATCTGAAGTCTCATCGGCCCGCCCAAGGAGCTCTTCAAAAAATCTGATGTTTAGTTATTTGGATTGAAAGTTTCCTTTAGGAAGTGGCTTGGGTCGAGACCTCTTAGAATCTTTACGTGTATATATTACAAACATTCATTCACATGCATATATATATATATATATATATATATATATATATATATATATATATATAGTAGTAGTCTCTTTTCTCCTTCTCTCTCTATCATTTCTCCATACACACAGACACAGGCACATACTCGCGCGCGCGCACACACACACACACACACATATATATATATATATATATAGAGAGAGAGAGAGAGAGAGAGATGATAAAAATATAGTTTTAAGGAATGCTATAATTATATGTTAAAGTGCTCAAAGGGATAAAATAAATATAAATGTGAACATTGAGGTCAAACCCAGCGGCGACAGTCTGTTTTATACTTAAACTCAATCCTTGGCCAATATATATATATATATATATATATATATATATATATATATATATATATATATATATATATATATATATATATATGAGAGAGATAGAGAGAGATTTCAAGGCGTTAGAAATTAAACTGCCGAGTTTAATCCACTCAGTGTTGTCGCTCATGATAGACACACTATTATTTGAATTGAAATTATCTCCCTTGAATCCATTGAATCATTGAATAATGATTTAATTATGAACATCTAAGTTCATGAATCTATTTAAATAACCATAACAATGAGTATCTCTTAGGCTTATTTGATTTTGTCCATGTAGGTAGGGTTAAAATTAGACATAGAAAGATTGCATTGCGTTAAGTGGAGAAAGACAGTTTTCCTTCTTGGGATCACTTGGGGTTCAACATCCCTGATCCTGCTATGTCCCCCACCAGATAGGCTTTCTAGCTCAGAAAAATATATATATATATATATATATATATATATATATATATATATATATATATATATATATATATATTTATTTATAAGTATAAATTACGTTATATATATATATATATATATATATATATATAACGTTATATATATATATATATATATATATATATATATATATATATATATATATATATATATATATATATATATATATATATATATATATATATATATTATATACGTAATTTCCATAAAGTGGAAATTGGAGACAACACCCAGAGGCGACTGTCTGTTGCATGCAAAACGCAATCGTCAGGCCTTATGCGTTTTTGCCTTTGCTCGGCTATTTATATATAAATCCATTGTGATTAGTCTATTGTATTGCATTGTGGTTAGTCTATTTAGGTTATTTTGGTTGGCGGTAACGGCTTCGAAATATTCTTGGGAAATATTCTGAGTGGGAATAATTGTGGACCCATAAGGTTAAGAATGTAGTGATCAAGAAGGAAACAGCATCTTGGGAGTCGGTTCCACAAAGCATTGAAAGGAATGGAATATGGGCGGTTCGCTACAATGTCCGTGGCATGGCTGTGAAGATTAGAACTGGTGTAACTAAGGACTGAAATTCGTCTGAACATTTTCCATGGAAATAGCGATAGAGCAGCGAGAAGCCTGCAACCTTTCGTCAGTAAGATATGGACAAATAGCAAGGGAATGGATATAGCCAAAAATTGTATGGTTCATATTTTCCCTGTGGCGGGGGGAGCTGCTTGCTTGCCTTGAAAACTAGTAATGGAAACCCTGTGATTACTCACTACCAATGTAGACAGACAGGGGCATACAGACATAGGTACAGATTGGTATAAAGAAATATAAATTCTATCGGATAATATACATACATAATAATGGTCAGCTTCTGTTTTTCGAACATGCCTGTCTGTAAGAGCGGCTAGCCAGTCTCTGTTGCGTAGACGCATGCTCGAACATATTTTTTGTTTATTCCAAACCCACAGGTGTAATCTGACGTGATCAATAGGGCCAGTACGCTCGAAATCGCCTTCACACACAGAGAAACAAATGCACACACACACACACACACACACACACACACACACACACACACACACACACACACACATATATATATAATTATATATATATATATATGTATATATAAGGAAGAGGTTATAGTAGTTCCAACGAGAGAAATGTGTGTATATTAAAAAGAAGAGAGATACCGCAAAAGTTTTTGGTTGTAATGTGGATTTTTTTTTAATATTATGCTTTATTTTCCATAATTTTACTACACGGGTTTCTGGACTCGCGACCTTCATCAGGTAAAGGGTGGAGATTTCCACATATTAAAAATAATTCATTTTTTTCTCCTTTTTTTCGATGCTAAATATTCTCGATATGAGACATTCTCTTTTTAATGTCACATATCGAGAATATTTAAGACACACACACAGACACACACACACACACACACACACACACATATATATATAAATATATATACCTACACGAGCAATATCCTTGATATCTCTTATTCACTTTCTTCTACTCTCCATGCATGCAAGCACACATACACACACATGTATATATTTCTGAAATGAGGTATTCTAACTATTTACACTATTTACGTTATTCGGACTGTTGTCCTCATCATTGTTGCTATATTCACGACGTTTCGGCCATTGTACGCTCCGGACTTTTTCAGGTGATTTGAATTCCGAACCTAACCAGATATGAGATTCCTGGTCAGGATAGATTACGTTACAGATCCTTCTTTGAATTTTATCAAGAATCTAGATGTACAGCACGAGCACCAAGACAGATTTCGTCCACTGGGGTAGATTATTCTAGTTCCACGTGCCATTCTCTTCCAAATATCTCAGTTTCAGTTATCTCCCTTTCGTAACTCAACTCTCCAAGTTGTAGTCAGGTATCGAACTCACAACCCTTTAGATCAAGTCACTAGATTACTTCAACCAATGCTTTTATCCAGCGACATCTGTGTGTGAACTTTGGAAGTTATGTCTCAGTTTTATTTTTTTTACCAGTGCTCATATTACAGTTTTCGTACCTTCCACTGATGTTCTCTGTCTATTATTTCAACTTCATTCCACAGGGGACAATGATCTCCTTTTTCCCTACATACATCATCAGCCATCAGCTATTTCCCATCGTGTTACGGATTTATGGTGTTCCTTCAGTCTTATCTTAAGGGGACAGCATGTTTTTCCTTTATATCTTTTGCCACGACTGCATGGGATGGCGTAGACGCAGTCCTTGATCATGTTCTCCTCTATAGGTCTTACTCAGAAGAGATTTGAAATTGCAATCACCTGAAGAAGACCGGAACGTACAACAGCCAAAACATTGTGAATATGGCAACAAATATGAGGACAAAAGTTCAAATAGTGTAATATATATATATATATATATATATATATATATATATATATATATATAATATATATATATATATATATATATATATATATATATATATATGCAGGTGCGATGGATAAACTGTCGTCTAAATTACCCAAAAATGAAAATAATAGACAGATTTATTTGCCAAAATTACACAAAAATATCTTTAAATCTTAAAGAGTAAATTTATTCAATAAAATCGCCATTGACTTCAATCACGGCATCCAGACCACTTCGGAATATCCTGCAACTCTTCTGGACGGTCTCCTTGTTTAAGGTTGGTGAATACTAGGTTTTCCGACTTGTGTTGCATGGGGCAGCAGCCAACTTCTTGACCCAGGGCAGCACTACCACTTCAAGGCACTTGATGTAGGTCTCCGTGGTTGAGTCTGAGGCACTGTAAGAAAATGGAAGGGGGGCATAATGTGGCTATCACTAGAGATAACTCTAAATACCATTATCCAATTATTCTTGAATCCTCTGCACTGATTGACACAGAAACACTCTGAAATGTTCGTATTAGAGTTTCCAGCGCAAATGCCAAGCATGTTGCCCTTTTTTCTCACAGACGATGTCCAACTGTCACTACTATATTGTGTAGACAAAAAAAAACAAAAAAAAAAAAAATCAAAAACAAGCAACGTGCATGTGTAAAATTAAAATGTAAAATGGCGGCAATTTACTCATCGCTCCCTGTAAATTAATAGCAAATATAATATCTATATTAATTACATTATAATTAAATAACAAATATGCCAACATCAAGATCATTTACTTACTTTTGTTCATTAGACAATGAATTGCATCACTTAGCATCCTCCATGATTTATGTAAACTCAGTTTCGTATCCAAACGCAAAAAACACAATTTTCTAAAGAAGTAATGTATTTTATTCACTAATCCGACAGATTTTATCACTTTAAACGTTATTTTTAGTTGATACACGTATCTGAGTAGACGCTCCGTTTATCCAATAAACAGTATATTTATTTATATCTAACGGCCTAAACATTCTAGACATCTTATTAAAGTAAAATACGCGCATTCGATCCTGCGTTCACCTGAACAGAGAAAGAAAACATTATAGTCAGCAAATTCTTCTCGTCATAGTCTTTATTGAAATTTTCATATCTGTTCAAATCTAATATAAACAGTTAAACATTCAAGTGGAATAAAATTTAACCAAACGCAGTTTAACTTTGATTTATTTAATGCAGAGTAAATATAAGTTTTTCTGGACCATATTAAAAATGTACCAAGTACGCGTTAGTAAAATTTTCATGTTAATAAACCGATCGTTAGACGTTCAATATATATATATATATATATATATATATATATATATATATATATATATATATATATATATATATATATATATATATATATAGGGTTAGGTAAATGAGATAACTAGATATTAGCGACCGTGTATATATATATATATATATATATATATATATAGGATAACGATATATACATTTTTATATATCAAGATCAATTTTGGGGATATTCTATTATTACAATGCGGGATATCTAATAACAAAAGTGATGAAAAGAAAAACAATCTAAATGAAATCGACTAGATTATATACCCAAAAACAGAAAAAAAAAGAAAAATAAATTAAAATTTAGAATTCCCGGCATCTTTCGTTCGTACGCATGTGTATTTAGTCTGATGAAATCCGAAAGGTCGAAACGCGTCACACGAAACGAGTTTTCTACTGTTATACATCTTTCTCCCAATATATATATATATATATATATATATATATATATATATATATATATATATATATAATATATATATATATATCATAAGACTAAAAATTTCCTATATCATAAATTGTGAAAGTTTTTCTTAAAACAAATTAATTTTTAAAAAAATTTTCTCAGTTTCAAATGAAGGTCATATCTAAATGCAATAAAAAAAATGAATCTGCGTAAAATGAAAATTATTTCTTATATATAGTGTTGGTTTGCGACGGGCACCTCGAGGCGGTGTAATGGTTAACAAGCTTGTCTCGTTAGAACATTTACGATTGGATAGTGAGCTCGATCCTCACTGGGTGCCCCATACTTTCGGCCTTGTGCCTCATCTCAGCTACGCTTGGAAAATTACTAGTGTTGTCTGGTGACTAATTGTGAGTTTTCCAATGTAAAATTTCGTTACAATCTACCTCTCTATAGATCATGACGAGCAGCAGTTAACTGACAACCCCACTTGTTGACTGTGATAAACTCTACCTATAGAATATCCTTTGCGTCTCAGCTGGTTAAGAATTATGAAGAACGGGAAGCAGAGTTTGTTAATGAAACAGAAGAGCACCTCGATAAATCTGGATGGAAGTGTTTGTATTAACTACATTCCTCGATTCCTCCAGGTCTAATCATCATGGCTAGAACTCGCCATGCCACTTACATAGTCGCAAACTACCCACATTCCCCCCGTATTCCATTGGTAAAAATTAAGTTCCACTTGAACAGCCTCTTCCCGCGAACCACTAGTCTCTGGAACAAACTTCCAAGAAGATGTTTACCGAACCACTACAGTTTTAACCTGTTCATGTCTAGGTTTAACCGTTATCTTCCCCTCCTATCCATATAAACTAAACCGTAACATAACCCTATACCTTGAGTTGCCCCTGGGCCTTGTACAGGGTGAACAAAAATAGATTATTAGATTCTTTGAAAGAAAAGTACATTTCCCTTTTATTAAAATTGAGAAAATTCCAAACATTAGCAATGCGTGGTCAATTCCAAGAGCCATTCTTGTAGTCCTTACATTCATTCTTATAATTACAACAGGAAATACAGTGAAGAGAGTATACAGATTCATTTCATCCAACTGAGTAATGCAAATTAACTGAAACCTTACAAAAAAAAAAGCATTAAATTCATTGGAGAAACGACTGTATGCACGCGCCATTCATACTTAAGATGTCAAGAAGTAATCAGTTTGCAAAACGTATTTGCAAGTGATGCAGGCACTGTATAGTGCATGTAAAGTTAAACTGTAATTTCGATTTATACTAAGCAAAAGCAATAATTGTCATCTATTTTAACATTTCTGAAGTACTTAGGCGTTTGTCTTGTGATATATGCATATAACATTTACAGTTACATGTGTTAAAATAGACATTTTGATTTAGTGGTAAAATTTTCTAAAATGATACTTAAAAAAATGTTAATTGTTTTTTTTAGCCAAAGGTTCATTGAATTATGATGCAGGAATATGAGCCTGGGAAAATTATCACTAATATTTATATTTATATATATATATATATATATATATATATATATATATATATATATATATATATATATATATATATATATATATATATATATATATATATATATATATATATATATATATATATATATATATTCGAACCTCGGTTCACGAATTTAATTCATTATTGTCGGTCGTTCGTAACCCGAAATATTCGTAAATGAAAATATTTTTCGAATAGGAATCAATGTAGAGAAAAAAGTCACAGTACAATAAAATTGGAAAAGAAAAGCACGACATAACACACGAATGTATACAACTCGGCGGTCGATTCAGAAATGATTCCGTTCGGATTAATTCGGTTCGGCAATGTTGTTCGAGAACCAAAATTTTGTTCGATAACCGAGGAATTTTCATCTCGAATTTTCTGTTCGGAAACCAATTTGTTCGACATGTGAGACGTTCGAGAACCGAGGTTGTAATATATATATATATATATATATATATATATATATATATATTAGGTTGGTTGTAAAAAATAATGACGTAATAATGTCGTTTTCGACGTTAAAATACGTCAAAAACGACGTTATTACGTCATTATTTTTGCACCAACCTAATATATATGAGTTAAATTGGTCAATATCAAGGATAGAGCGTATGTAAATATAAATGTGGTCATTGAAGGAGGCGACAATCTGAACAGACTCTCGTCGCTGTAATTTATAATACAGTTCAAAATAAGAGGAACATTTATTCAAATGTTGTACTTATTAATAGTAATTGCTACAGGATATTAAAATTTATAGAAATTATTTGTGTTTTTATATACTTGATATTGTTCGTATACACTCATATATGTCTGTTGGTTGTTATTATTTATTAATATTAATAGTTCTTGCATATATATCATAAAAGGAGAAGCGATTGTGAAAAACATTGAGTTGAAAAGGTCAATTTCCGTTTCTTAATAGTAAGAAATCTGATCTCATCGATAGCTTAATAAATAGAATGAATTTCATCGTCATACACACAAATTCATATATGCATGGATATATATATATATATATATATATATATATATATATATATCCAGGTAAGATGAGAACGAATACAGCACAATTTCAACGTTCGTCGAATTTAATCTAAAAAGAGGGCTCAATACAAAGTAGAGCAATATTCTTTATTTTAGGCTATTACATCGAAAGCATGTCAAAATCGCTACACAATTCTAGTCGCGTTTCGATGCGCATACAACACATTTTTTGACATGTTTTCGATGTAATATCCTAAAATAAAGAATACATACAAATATATATATATATATATATATATATATATATATATATATATATATATATATATGAGTAAATATAGTTTTAAGGTGTGCCATATTTATGGGATAAAGTGCTCAATATCAGAGATAAAGCGTATGTAAATATAAATATAAAAAGGGTGACAGGCTGTTTCATGCTGGACGATTGCGTCTAGCATGAAACAGTCTGTCGCCTCTGAGTGTTGACTTCAATGTTCACTTATATATATATATATATATATATATATATATATAGAGAGAGAGAGAGAGAGAGAGAGATGTGGTGGGGAGAGAGTATCAGGTATAAAGCTGAAATTTTTTGTGAGTTTGTAAGAAATAACGATTCTGCTACAAGAATTGACAATAACGAAATGCAATCGAAGAGAATTGTTGCACAAAACCAAGAGATAATTTCGTTGATGCTTGCAACTCAGCCTCTCGACAATACAAGCAGTGTCTGCTTGGTAAGGAAAACAATTTGAATAACTAAGGAGACAAAACGAGTGAACAAATAAAACTGACAATGAAAATACATGAACAAAAAATGTCTCCATAGTTCATCAACTAAGATCTTTGACACGCTCTTTTTTTTTCTTCAGGTTTTCTTTGCTTAAAATAAACATTCCTATAAGCATAAACAGCGAATTCTTTTCTTTCGAAACTTTTAATAACACTGCTTCTTTTTTTCAGAAAAGTTTTAATTATCTTATCTCTCAGGTAAAAAAAAAACATGTCTGCTATTAACAAACAAAGGATTAGTTATTTATTTACGTTTGTTTGGATACATGCATATATATATATATATATATATATATATATATATATATATATGTGTGTGTGTGTGTGTGTGTGTGTGGAGGGATGTTTGTGAATGTGTGTGTGTATGTATTAAATATAAAATATGCGTCAAAGAACGCTAATGATGTAAAATTTATCGAGCCCAATATAAAATGAAAAAAACATTGCACGATACATAACCAAAATTTAATCACAGTAATAAAATCTCTTTAAATACGTAGATCTATATTTTTGCGTCTGGAAGGGTTAGGGTTAAGGTTACAATTAGGGAGGAATTCCTCTTGCATTGTTCCTGCTTGAAAATTGTTGATGGCATGAAACGGTCAGTCGCGAAAATACTTGTGTACGTGTCTGTAGAGTTGTTATTATTTAGATCGAATTATGATAGATTATATTAACCTGGAAGTTATAGTTGAGTTTGATCATTCTTTTCATCAGATTGAAAATGTCAGGATATAATCATATTGTTCTGAAATTTGCTAGATTATCGGACAAGAGTCGTTAGCATAGGAGACAGAGCTATTTTCAGACCATGGTCTGAAGTTCACTTGAAGCGGGAAACTGGCAGTTAACTTGCAAGGTTAATTTTTATGTTAACACTGTCTTTCTTTTTCTATCTTTCCAATATATATATATATATATATATATATATATATATATATATATATATATATATATTATATATTGGTGCAAAAATAATGTCGTTTTTGACGTTAAGTTGAACGTCAAAAACGACATTATTTTTGCACCAACCGAATATATATATATATATAGTTCGCCGATTGAGCGCTATAGGGAGAAGGGAATTTTTAATGGCTGCTGCTGCTTTTAAATGTATCATTCTTCGTAAGAATTGAGGGTTATGCCGGCCGGTATGGCGTTTATATATCACGTATATAGTGCGTTAAAAAGTCCCTTTCTCTGCTGTGCGTCGATAGCCTAGGGTTAAGTGTCTCTCACTGATGTCATATATAGTTGTAGATGAAATTATTCACCTCCGCTTCCATAATTACAAATAAAGCAGTTATACCTCATATTTTCATGGAAACTTCATCAGAAATGATGAAATAGTGGATTTGAAATAATGTGTAGTGATAAACATTTTTTTTTATTTTAATATCAAACAATAATGCAATAACTCAAAAAAAATTAACATAAGACTATAGTATTAGCCATCTTGACTCAACAATCAATTGTGTAACCTTTATTCTTGATTATTGCCTTTAATCATTTTGATAGTTCTTTACAAGATCACAACACACACTGATAGGCATTTTTCTCTATTATTCTTTGACAATAGCTTCTAGTTCCTCGAAATTCGAAGGACTTCTTTGTCTTACTTTTTTCGTCAAATATGCCCATAAATTGTCAATTGGGTTTAAGTCAGAGTATGCCAATACCTTAATTTTTCTGTCATCTAAGTATTTTCTAGCAATCCGTGCCATGTGCTTCAGGCCATTGTCAAGTTGAAACGTCCAGTGATGCCACAAAAACAAATTTCGTGCACATCGTTTTATATCATTTCTAAGAATAGCCAAATAATTCTCTTTATCCATGATACTATGTACTGTCAATAGTTCCCCTGGCCCAGAAGCAATAAAAACATCCCCAGAACAGAATGCCACACCAACGTTCTTAATTTTAGGGAGAGTATTTTTTTCGTTTGAGAGCTTCATTCACTTTCCTCCATGCATAACGGAAGTTCATGTGACCAAATAATTCTAGTTTGGCTTCATATGAACATAAAACAGAGTTCTAGTATTTACTTCCACGTTCAAGATGGATTCTAGCATAAGCTAATCTGCATTTTAGGTGATTAGCCTTAAACAAGGAAGATTTCCTTGATGAAAGCATCTAGTGACGGTCTTCGTCGATACATTCAACACTGATGTCTTTACATCATTGACAATGTCCTTTGTCGTTAAGGATTTTTCGAGATATCTCTAACAATTGTGCTTTCCATTTTCTCAGAAATTAATCGTTTTCTGCTAGTCCTTAATTTATTCTCAACACAATGAGTCTTGTTGTACTTCTTGATAAAGCTACAAATTGTCGATCTAGGAACTTTTAAATGCTTGTAAAGTGTTTGTACGTCTCAACTCTTATTCATTTGGACCTTCTTGTCAAGTTCAGCTGTATTCGCTGTGGTTATTGCGGGAAGTGGCACTCACTTGTAGAATTTTATAGATTCAGGCCAATAGTATTTCATTTTCAAAGGTGCTTGTATTAAACGTAAAATTAAGAAAAAATTGCCATAGAGCAATATTATTTAATAATATGGACTGCACCAATTTAAAAAAAAAATCTATAACTATGAGTATAATAGATTAAAACTGCACGAATTATTCGACATTAAATACGGAATCAACTCTACTTGGTAGTAAGTACTTGCAAATGCGTGCGTGTGTGTGTGTGTCGGGGTAACTTTACTAATTCGGTATACGCAAGGTTTAAAATGATTTTTTTAAATAAAAAATATTTCTTGAAGCTTTCATTTTAGCTTCAATTGACAGCTAAATGATTTAAAATTTACTATTTCCAGTAAACAAAATACCCTGTGGTGTATTTTAAACAGAAATTATATTGAACGCAATCGATTTTTTTTTTCAGTAAAATCGATAAAATCGGCCATTTTGACACATCCGTAAATAAAAGTTAATTCTGGGATTTAAAAATCTTGCAAAAATAAAATATATATTTCTGAAACGTTATTTTAGAAAAAATCGCAAATTTAATGTTAAATTAATCTCATTTGAAACAAATATTACTTGCTTATAGTATAAAATGTTGTGTAGAAGCATTTCTTCATCACGGTGTCTTGTTTTTCTGAAAGATAATCGATTTGACAGCCGATTGACCGCCGTATCTCCTCATCATGGTGGAGCAGACGCTAAAGTTTATACGAGGGTTTTTTTTCCGTAAGGAAGGGACAAACCTTAAAACCCGTGACTTTTTAATGATAATGTTAGGTTTGAGCATCTGTACTTAGAAATTCTGCACCTATATACACATACAAAAACAATTCAAAATTCATTAAAAATATTCGGTTTCGTCAGATTGTAATAAGCTTTACGTTATGTTATTAGTAAATATAGTTTTACATAATAACAATATTTACTAAGAGTTGCCACATTGAAATTGAATTTTAAAAATTTTAATAACTTCATAAATTATTTAGTTATACATTGTAAAAAATGAAAAGAATCTTGTAAAAATTCATTTTTTATCAAAAATTATTTTTCTTCAGACAATACTTTCTTTAATATATATTATTCAAAAAAGCAATTAAAAGCTTTTCTAATTAAATAATTTCACCATTTTATTACTTTTTTTTAATTTTTCGATCCAGAGCTGATTTTCGGTAAGTCGGGGTCAGATTTCACAAAAAAAAAAAAAAAAAAAAAAAAAAGAAATTTAAATTTAAATTCTTCGAACAATTCTGCTTTTAACTAATATAATCACTATAAATTATCAAGGTGAACTTCTCAAGTTTTCATAAAATTAAGTAAGGGAGTGAAACACGAAAAAAAATATTTTTACTAAGAGTTTCTGACAAAAATTTAAAAAAATAATTTCATTCATTTGTGAATAAGTTTTGTGAATTGTTTTTGATTTTTGCAAGAATTTCCAAATTAATGTGTTTGTCATTGAAAAAAAAAAGAGGTTAAAACTTAGTATAACCGCTGACACAAGAAAAAACAAGATTATAATCAAAACTTTCAAAAGTAAAAATTTCATTAAATATTCAAAAGATACCTTGATCCTTCCTCTTAACAATAACATAATGATTTTGACGATAAAACTGTTTTCATTACGTTTGAAGCATATTTTCATCATGGTATGCTGATTTTGGAGCAATACCCACATATATATATATATATATATTTTTTTTTACGCATATATATATATATATATATATATATATATATATATATATATATATATATAGTTTTAAGGTGTGCTACATTTTTGGGAAAAGTGCTCAATATCAGAGATAGAGAGTAAATAAAAGTGAATATTGAATTCAACACTCAAAGGCGACAGGCTGTTTCATGCTAGACGCAATCGTCAAGTCGACGATTGCGTCTAGCATGAAAACAGTCTGTCGCCTCAGAGTGTTGAATTAATATTCATTTTTATATATATATATATATATATATATATATATATATATATATATATATATATATATAATGGGACCTCCATTTCAGTTAAAAGCACCCACTATAATAACGTTTGAAATAATAAATATGTCAGATTAATGATCCATTAATACTTTAGAAATTGCTTTCAGATATGAAACTGAGCAGGTATGGGCTTCCGTTAGAAAATTTCTGAACGAGAAAGTAGCTTTTCAAAAAAGGAAAAATGGAGCCTGGCTGAAATGTGATGCTCTTCGCAGCCTGTGGGAATACACGCCGGATCAAACGCTGGTTTCTTCTACAATGCGAGACAAAGGTTCGATCACTGCCGGGGAGCACATTTTCTTTATTAAGATTACAAGAATGCGCAGCTACATACACGTAATACATGATTATTAAAAATAAAATAGGGTGTCCATTTCAAATACGAAGTGTCTACTATATATATATATATATATATATATATATATATATATATATTTATTAAAGACATTTTTTATGTTTAATGTTCTTTTTATAGATACAAGTATTTAAGTAAATGCTCTGTTTATAATAAACAGTATTAAATAACATTTACGATAGAGCATTTACTTAAATACTTGTATCTATAAAAAGAACGTTAAACATAAAAAATGTCTTTAATAAATAAATTGTCGGACTTTGTCCATTTCTTAATATATATATATATATATATATATATATATATATATATATATATATATATATATATATTACTAACTTTATTAGAGTGGACACTTTGTATTTGAAATAGTGTGTATTGCGTCTGATAATTAAATGAGCCGTGTATTTCAAATATTTCAAATCTCACACAATAATTGCGTTTGAAGTAATATAAATATCGAATTAAATATAAATCCACTAATACTTTAGAAATATATATATATATATATATATATATATATATATATATATATATCAATTATAATCACGCTACATTGGTTTCAACCTTTTGGTATTCTCAGGCGATATATATTTGGCCTATATCGGCTGAGGATACCAAAAGGTTGACAAAAGAGTAGCGTAATCAGCTGATTTCCTAATTTTTGAAATTTAAAATCTCTGCTTGTTAAATTTTTATTTTCTTTATATGTGTATTGAGCACTTTTTAACACAACTGTTTCCTGTTCTAAGTTAACTCTGATCAGTAAACGTTATATATATATCTATATATACAGAAACATAGTCTTAAGATGTGCTATATTTATGGGATAAAGTTCTCAATATCAGAGATAGAGCGTGTGTAAATATAAAAGTGAACATAGAAGTCAATACTTAAAGGACAGTCTGTTTTCATGCTAGATGCAATCGTCAGACCTGATGATTGCATCTAGCATGAAACAGACTATATATATATATATATATATATATATATATATATATATATATATATATATATATATATATACAGCATTCCAAAATATATACAGATGGCATTGTAAGTTCTCACTAATTTTAAAAGAAAAATAATAAACAATAAATATTTTAAGAGACATTAATTAACGGGTCTCTTTTTATTATATGATTTATTAAGCTGAAAATAAAATATATACACAAAGATATCTATACATTTTATCTTTATTTTTTTCTTGAACATTTTAAACGCTTAAATTAATTCTCATTTAAACATAAACATTTTTTTCTTTAGCGAAATGAAACATTCTTAATTTTAATAGTATTTAATTATATTTTAAATAAGAACTAGTGCTTTAACAAACTGTTTTTCTGGTGAAACTGTATATCCGGAAAATATCTAACCATTTTGAATAGCTCTAAACCTGATTGTGCGTTCTTGAAGCAACTTGGCTAAATTTAAACGATAACTTTACTGCCCATGCAGGATCCGACTCTATATTACGAGGTTACTCATTTCATAGTGAGGCACAACAGAATTGACTTGTGTATTCTTTGACTGTTGCTTTCACAGTTAATGAAAGACTAGAATTATACAGTCTCATGAAATTTGTTTTTTCTTTTCGAAGCATCACATCTCAATTATTTGCCAATCCCCTGACAGTCTAGGTGTAGTTTCTTATTACTTTTGGCTTTTCCTGAAGTTAAACTTGCCGTTGAAATTAAGATTATGGACGTGATTAAGGAGAATGTGATGAAGCAATCTCTAAAGATAACTTTACAGACTATTTTGAAAATGAAAAGGATGCTGTTCTAGGAAGTCTTAAGGAGAGTACTTTGAAGGTGACTAAGGTGCCACTGACCAAAGATAAGGTACTTTTCATTAATAAAATGGAAAAATCGCATAGTTTACTTATTATTATTAATGTCATTTTAAATTTCGAATTTTCTCAAGATATAATGTTGATTAGAGGGATACTGAGAGTAAATTTATCAGCATGGACGGGTACAAAGTTTATATTGAGTCCCCATCCATTCTTCAATAATCTTCCTATCGTAATGTTTCTCGACCTTTTTTTTATTTTACTTCAGGGTACTCTTGTAGAATAACTAAAACCCTGGGACGCCCTTTAAATTTTATTAATGAAAAAATTGGTCATGAAAAATGAAAATAGGTAAATAAAATGGAAGTCCTCTGAAATAAACTTTTCTTTTTAAGACATTACATTGTATATTTAATTATGCTTATGTGAAAACTGGGCTTGAAATGTCTTGGTAACTTTTTGAATGATAGGCCTTGCATGTTGTGCCTTGAGGAAAGCAATGAGGAAAAGTTTCATTATCAAAGAAAACATGGAAGCCATGTGCTTGGTGTCTCTCTCTCTCTTTTTTTTTTTTTAATAAATAAAGGTTTTTAAATATAAAAATAATTAATAAATTGCTCTTCTGTTAACTTGAGGTGCACCTGGCTACATTTCAGGGCGCATCAGTGACCCCTGGCACATCGGTTGAGAAACGCTGCACTATGTTTTTATATTTTTGATTTGTAAACCGAACACAGAAAAGAAGTGGTAAATCTTCAATATATGCAAACGCTGTCTGAGATCCCATAAAATATCTTTGACCCTTTGATTCTCATGCCGGTGTACTATTTACACCGATGTATTCCACTCTCGTATACTTAGGATAGGCCAAAATATCTCAAAGATTAAAAAGAAAACTTCCCTAAACTCAGGAGAACTTTTCCAAAGTACGTTTATTAATTAAGGTTAACAGAAAACAAAATGAAATGAATAGATATGTGTCGAAGAAGATTTTGTTAATCCATTCTTCCAGTGAGAAAGGTTTAGCTTCTTACTTAAATCCGAAAACAGATCGTTTGTAAAATCTCTCTATATATCTATCTATTTCTCTTTCTCTCTTTCCTCTCTCCCCCCCTCTCTCTCTCGCCCTCTTTCTCAGGTATATATGTCAATGTCGAAAAGTTATACGAGCGCCTTTCTCTTTCCGTCGATTTAATCTTAAAAAAAAAAAAAAATCAAAAAGAGCCGCCAGAAAAATCACGTTGTAAATTCTCTTCGGTTGACATATGGGACAGATAATCGACAAAATTAATCAATGTCTCAAATTTCTATTTTGGCTCAAGCAATTTAATGCGTCCTCGAAAAGACGTTACCAATCGCCATTTTCTAATTTTTCTTTCTCACTAGTTTTACTGTATCTTGTTTATTCACCTTCCCTTGAGAAATATTACAAATGATGAAGGAAATATGGCGGGAAAAGAAGAGCTGAAACACAAGGTGTCGTATCTTATAGGTTGTCATTCGTGTTTTTGCTTGGCTGAACTCTTGGTTTATCTATCTATCTATCTATCTATCTATCTATCTATCTATCTATCTATCTATCTATATACACACATACACACGATATTTCTTCATCCCCGTATATATAAATATATACAGTGTAACCCGGATATAAGAGACCCGGATATAAGAGAAACCCGGATATAAGAGAGATTTTATCTGGTCCCAAATTAGAGCCATACTTACCTAAACAAAATAGACCAAACCAGGATATAGAAACCCGGATATAAGAGACTTCTTCTCCGGTCCCGACAACTCTCTACATCCAATATATACATTATATTTGCATTATATTTATATATATATATATATATATATATATATATATATATATATATATATATATATATATATATATATATATATATATATATATATATGAAGAAATGAAGAAATGTTTTTAAAGTGTGATATATTTATGGGATAAAGTCCTCAATATCAGAGATAGAGCGTGTGTAGATATATCAGATATTTCATAGTTATCATCATGGATTTAATGACAGCAAGTCTTAACTTTGTAGATGCTGGCACTGCTGCGATCTGGAAAATCACAGTTATTTTATCAAATGTTTATTTCCTCTAATAATATTAATATTATTATTTCAACTCATTAAACTTTCAGTAGTGTCTGCTGCCGTTCAGTGTTGTTCATGTGACAAAACTATTTCCTCAGTACACTAGTACTCTACAATTTTTTTGTTGATTTTAATAATATCGTCATCGGGATGATTTCTGTTTTACATCAAATTTCATATCCTTCACATGTCTCTTCAGGATATGTCTCTTCATATTGTCAACTGTGATTCTACAATTATTCTCTGGCAAGGTTTTAATATTTTTCAAACTTTTAAACTTGTAACTTTACTGGAAGGGTACTATTCACAATTTAAAAAGTTTTCTCTTTGTTTGTGATGACTGGTTCCGGTATGTTGGCTCTGATTGAGTGCTTTGTTTGAATTTTAAATTCCCAGAGGAAGTTATTTATTCTATAGTACAGCATCTGGACTGTGGATATGACAGTTGTTTTTATGGTCAAACAAGGTTCGTTCGCGCACTTCACAGTAGATCAGTTTTCCTACCTTGTCAAGTTTATTTTTTACTCATACTGAATTAATTTACAACATTAACTTTTATATGATTGATGATTTCATCTCAGTTTCCACGCAAGTGACATTTACGAATTTGCTGTGTCCTATTTGTTTTAAACTTAATTATAGTTTCTTGTATGAAGACTTTTAAAGGAGCTTGATTTATTTTTTCATATGTCCTCTGTGCAATCATATTAGTCATTTCTTTTGTCCATGAAATATCCAAGGTGTTTTTCTTTCCATTTTTAGCTTCTCGTTTTGGAGAGTTTTAATCTTATACTTGACAATTTTGGTTGCGTTACATTTAATAATGTTATATAACATAGACATATTTAAAATAATTAGTTAAAACAAGGTAAAAATTCCGTATTTATTATACCGTCAGTTTTACTTAAACTCGTGACTATCATAATTAATCCTTCACCGTTCTAGATTGTCTTTTCATGATCTTTGTTAGCTGAATTGACATAATCCCTCGTGACAGTGAGCCTTTCTTATACCACCCACGTCTTTCTTATATGGCTGATGACCTTTTTTTTTCATTCCTTGATTCACATTCCTTAGTTCACTTGTCCAGTTTAGGATGGGTTGTTGCTATTGAGAATAGTTTTCAAATTATTTCTTCTTCTTCTGAAAAATTATTTTCTTTTTATTTCATTCGTTCTGTTTAATATAATCCACTTTCAGTATTCTTTCCTGCTCAGTATTCTGATAATTTCATCGATCGTCGAATTCCTTCTGCTACTTCCTGTTTTCGTCTGTACATAACGATTCCAATATTCCAAGGATCTGGATTTAGATTCTGACTTTACAAAAGTTTTCTATTGAGTCTATATAATTTCAGGTTGATCACATACATACATGACTCCTTTCGATGACTTTACAATTCCGCAAGATTTTTTTATTCTCTCTGAGAGCTTCTGCTTTGTGCAGCACTTGACAATGTTTTTATAACTTGACTGGTGTTTGATATAAAAAAAAATACTAAGGTCATTGCTGATCTAGTGAGATGTTTCAATTGTATACTGTCGAACCAATATGCATGATAGGTTGGTGGCACACTTAATATAAATTCCCTTTTTCTTGTAGTATTATGGGTCAACAGATATTAATCTTTAGACTTATTAAGGTAGGGATATGATTTGCGACAGTCAAAAGATACGAAAAGGTGCTGAAAAGTTCCTGGGCTCGATCAAGATAGAATTTGAAAAAAATCTGTTTTTTTGGTCATTTGGTTAGATTCTAACGACAGAAAATGTTACTATATGGACACTGAAATTTGCAGTTTAACGGGATACATACTTGAATTGCAATTTTTGTTAAGCTGAGTGTGTTCATAATGCATTTTTTTTTTAAAATCCCATGTCCCTTTAGTGTGTAGGCAACAATGCATTTCCACAAATTCTTTTTTTTCAGTAATATCTCTCAATTACTATACTTTCTTGGGAAAGATAGTGGAGAGTTTTCCGTTATCTCCTGCACGGTTTAGAAATCTCAGTTTTCCTTCTCTTAGACTGGTTGCCACCTTAAGGCAATCTATTCTTCTGTTTGATCCATGGCTACATTTCTTAAGGGCATTTGTGGGAAAGTGAACGTAGCTGGTCCGACTGGAATTTGAACTCAGCTCGCCGGTCCCACTTTTCGCCCCGATAACCAGTACGCTATCTACATGTTCATTAGGGACAATAAAGTTCTTAGTTGCATTTCTATATTACTTTTATAGATAATATTAAAATATAGCTTGTAGTAATAGGGTAAGTCCACATAGTTATAAAGATTGAAATCAGCTTCTGTTTGTTTATTTATAGCGTTGATGACCAACTCTAAGATAAATGTTGTTTTGAGCGAGTTATTATATTCATAGTATTAGGGTATTTTAGTGGAGATATAATAGTGCAATCAGCTTTGGTAACACCTTGGTAAACGCACTAACTTTACCTACTTGCGTGACTGTTTATAAAGACCTGGATAAACTCCAGGGAAAGAGGACGAAAACTAGGACTTTCTTGGTGCATTTTAATTGGACAGCAAATATATTTTGTATGACGTCGCTGCCAAATAATATTTTCTGTTTGAAAGGTAACTTCTCGACTCTTATCGTGAAACACAAGTAAAATTGCCATTCTTCACTGAGCCTTTGAATAGTGAAGATAGTCACGACATATATACCATTTATTTTAAATGACTAAATTCGAGTTACTTGCACAATTTCTACCTCTTCGTGTCTATTATGCTACTCTATTTGACCAACATTGCTCCTCTATTATTATTATTATTATTATTATTATTTTTTTTATTTTCTTTGATTTCTGGCGTTTACACATTTCTTTCCGGGTTCCGCCCAGGGACCTAAGGTTAGAAATGGCGTCATGACACTTTCCACTGACAAAAAAAAAAATAAATAAATAAAAAAATAAATTACATAGATAAAGCCCTTCGTAAGGTGTGGGCTGTACTTGTCAGAACAATTTTTTGTATCTCCTTGAGGCATGGACTTCCAGGAATCCCTTCAATTAGTCTACTGCAATCTTTTCCAACCAGTCCTAGGGCTCCAACTACAACAGGGATTGTTGATGTTCCCATATGCCACATTTTCGAGATTTCTATTTCAAGGTCCTTGTATTTTGACAACTTTTTGAATATCTTCAAAGATACATTGCAGTCAGCAGGGACTGCCATGTCAATAAGGAGGCACCGTTTTCGTTTGTGGTCTTTAATAACAATATCTGGTCGATTGGCCTTGATTGTTCTGTCAGTGTGTATTGTGTAGTCCCACAGAATTGTAACAGGTCCTATCTCCGTAACCGGGTCTGGGTGGTGTTCATACCAGTTTCTTTCAGTTTCCTTCCCGTAGAAGTTGCAGATTTTCCAATGCAGATATTGGCCCACTCTGTCATGTCGGGTTTTATATTTAGTGGGTGCCAACACCGTGCAACCTGATACAAGGTGATCAATCGTTTCTGGATACTTATCACAGAATCTGCATTTTGGGCTGACACAATATTTTAGTATATGTGCTTGATAATTCCTAGTTAGCAAGCATTGGTCCTGCGCAGCAAGGATAAAACCTTCAGTTTCCGCTTTATTATTATTATCAGTAGTAGTAGCAGTAGTAGTAGTAGTGGTAGTACCTTTCTTGTTTTTTCTTTACTTATGAACTAAACTAATTTGTTTTAGCTTGTGTCGCATTTTTAATCTAAAATCCTAATTCTTCTTATTTTTATTCTTTTGCATAATCTGAAAGGTTTGACGAAGTCGTGTCAAATGTTCATATTTTCCATTACTGTCCACTATTTGAACTCATTCATTTATCATTATTATCATTATTATTACTATTATTATTATTTTGGTATTTCCTAAGATAGTGCACGCATGAGTAGCAGGCCACAACCAAACGCCTAAAGTATCATGCAAATTTCTTCTGACTTTAATCACTTCCCGGATTATTCTTTCTGTTCCTTAGAGGCTTCCTTTCTGTAGTACTTTCTTTATCCATGTTTCCATTCCTTCAGTTACTATACCAAGTGAAATAACAACCGGTATGGTAATAACTTTCTTCAAACTACCTAACCCTCGTAAGTTCAAATTTCAGTCTGCTATCGTTGGTTATTTTCCATTCTTCTTTTGGCGCTATCCTTGAATCAAAATTATTATTATTATTATTATTGATTGATTGATTGATTCAGTAATTGATTGATTGAGCAGAATGCCAACAAATTGATGCTGTGTTACAAATATACGAAACCCAATATATTCTTCATGATACCAAGTCGGATAAGACTATACCAGGAACTTGCATAACAGCCAAATGTATAAAAGTATCTAGTTTGATAAACGCAACACAGAAACTTGTAGATGAAACATAGAAATATCTTCAGGGCGGATAGCCCTGGCTGCCCAGACGTTCTCTGATTTCTAGTGTTCCCCAGTATCTAGATGTGTTATCAAAGTTTCCTTGGCTCTCTTATCCATTAAACTTAAAAAGAAACTCTCTCAACATCCAGTCCTGACGCTACCCTACTACCCTTGCATATGAGATTCACAGTGCTTCAACATATAGGAGAGATGCCCAACATGTTAAGGTCAGTCAACTGACAAGCAAATCTGTGTTTCAGAATGGGATATTTATTGTAGCTAATATGATTTCACCAAGACAGATGTACGGGTGAACACCTCCAATCATTTAGGATCAGAAGACATTACAGGACATACTGATGTAGCATCAAGCATTTATTATTATTATTATTATTATTATTATTATTATTGATTTTTGATTATTTGATTTCTGGCGTTTACATATTTCTTTCCGGGTCCCGTCCAAGGACCTAAGGTTAAAAATGGCATCATGACACTTTCCACTGACAAAAAAATACTACATAGATAAAGCCCTTCGTAAAGTGTGGGCTGTATTTGTCAGAACAATTTTTTGTATCTTTTTGAGGCATGGACTTCCTGGAATTTCTTCAGTTAGTCTACTGGAATCTTTCCCAACTAATCCTAGGGCTCCAACTACAACAGGGATTGTTGATGTTCCCATGTGCCACATTTTTGAGATTTCTATTTCAAGGTCATTGTACTTTGACAACTTTTTGAATATCTTCAAAGATACATTGCAGTCAGCAGGGACTGCCATATCAATAAGGAGTGACTTTTTTTGTTTGTGGTCTCTAATAACAATGTCTGGGCGGTTGGCTTTGATTGTTCTGTCAGTGTGTATTGTGTAGTCCCATAGAATTGTAACAGGTCCTATCTCCGTAACCGGGTCTGGGTGGTGTTCATACCAGTTTCTTTCAGTTTCCTTCTCGTAGACGTTGCATATTTTCCAGTGCAAATATTGGCCCACTTTGTCATGCCGGGTTTCATAATCAGTGGGTGCCAATATCGTGAAACCTGATACAAGATGATCAATTATCATTATTATTATTATTTGCCTTTGCATTGTGTAGTACGAGTTACCTCAAGTCTCAATTATAAACTTCAAGAGAAATTTTTGTACCAGAAGATGGAAACAGAAAAATATGGTCACTTCACAGAAAGAAATCTATACATGATGTGAAAAGTACTCGTGAGTTTGATTTCTTTAAGAATTTATAAATTTTACGGCTCCTAGGAATCTGTTTCGCATATTAGCTTGATCCTTTTGATATTATGATTGACTGAGGAAGAAACACACAAAGAAAGTGAGGCTGGCGTATAAATATACGAAGCCTAATATACCTATCATGACACTCCCTCTGTTCAGGATATACCAGGCAGATGCATCACAGCCATATGTATGTGATATGGTGAGAGGTTTTGATAAAATGCAGCATTATTTGATTTGACATCTTAGATATTTCAGCCGAATGATGATGACTAAGCGTTTTCACGAAGCTTAGAGACACAACGCTTTCTTCAACAAATGAATTATTCCAAGAAGTGCTGCCAGCTGCGCACTCCCATTGATGTTAGGTATCCCCATGGCATCATGCGCAGCAGAAAGATTCCAGGAAATAGATCAGGGTGCGCCAACCACAAAAAGGACAACTTGAGCTTCTGCTTGGTACATTTCTCTGATTTGTCCAGTCAGTTCTTGGTGACTCTGTATATCCACATGTGCTGCCTTTACGATATCCTTATCCTAAGTTACCGTAACGTCTATCAGGATTCATGACTGCTCTTGTGCAAAAGTGTGATATCAGGGCGATTGTTTTCCAAGCGCTTGTCAGTCAAGATAGTCGGATCCTACATGAGCTTCACTTGCTCATTCTCGACGACTGACGATGGTGAATTCTCGAACTTCTTCTTCTTCTTCTTCTTTTTCTTCTTCTTCTTCTTCTTATTATTATTATTATTTCTGACTCGCTTACTTACCGTTGTTGTTAGGTAGAACGAGAATGCTGAGGCTCATACATCCAGTGTTTCGTAGACGTAAAAACAGCGATAAATAAACAAAGATTTGTTTGGATTATTTTGCTGCGTTACTGTCGCTTCATCCCCACCCGATGCTGTCCACTACTCTTCCCTCACATTAAGTATACTCTCACTCTCACTCTTACTCTGACGTAGTGCTTTCCAGTATACGTTGCCAACAGCAACGCCATGAGGCGGGCTGAAGACACGGGAGGACGTCGCAATTGTTCGTTTGGTCGGACAAACTTTATTGGGAGGAGTTGATAAGTTTGTATCGTAGCATAAACACAGTCAACCAATTTGCTTATCTGCTTGCTTGGATATATGCTTTTGTGCACACACATACACACACACGCTCAATATATATATATATATATATATGTGTGTGTGTGTGTGTGTGTGTGTGTGTGTTGCTTCTATGTGTGGTGATGCAATATATTATGTAGACGTTATCATCGACGTATATAAATAATGGAAAACGGATGTTCCTTATATAATTACACGATTATATATAGATACACACACACACACACACACATATATATATATATATATATATATATATATATATATAGAGAGAGAGAGAGAGAGAGAGAGAGATAGATAGATAGATAGATAGATAGATAGATAGGCGGGGCAATCTCACCATGTAGACAGAAGAATAGCGACACAATTTTTCTACCTTATTTTGTCATCCTTTTAAATGATTATAAATGTTTACCCACGAACATGTTTAAATTAGATAGATAGATAGATAGATAGATAGATAGATAGATATATAGATAGATAGATAGATGCTCAAACTTACTCGATCAACACCAACTGATAAAAAGAGAAATGTCATTGTAGATGTATAAGGAAAATTCTGTAATACATTAATATACGGAATTCACAAGATTACTTAAAAATATGCTCAAAAGGCGGGACTAAAAGTTCTCAGTCTGACCAACTTCCTCAAATGTGACCAATTGAACAATCGCCAGAGTTTATTTTTGAATCCCTTCTTGGTCAGGTTGAGGACAAACCGCAATCTTTCATATAAATGATGTTTTTGTGTGTCGTTATTTTTGTGCTGATCTCTGTTCGTTCGTCTATTCGTTTCTCTATGTGTCTATCTCTCTGATTCAGGTAATTTTCTATCTATCTATCTATCTATCTATCTATCTATCTATCTATCTATCTACTGTATTCCTTTCCTATCTATCTATCTATCTATCTATCTATCTATCTATCTATCTATCTATCTATCTATCTATCTATCTATCTTTAAAAATCGTAACAAACAAGTTTGTCCTTGCATGTCAATAAAAATTTTAAATTCAAGACACCACATTTAAAAACATATTTTGTCTCTTCTCTTCCAAGGAAATGTTTCAATGAATTTTTTTGATTATTCTCTAAAAGGATTAAAACGAGAAAAAATCGAAATTTTACCAAACAAATAAAACATATGAGCGAGAGAAAGAGAGAGCTAGAGAGAGAGAGAGAGAGAGCTAGAGAGAGAGAGAGAACCAGTAAGTAAAGATCGATATTTTGGGAAGCCGACTCAATAATTTTCCCACCTTTTTGCTAGCATGATTAAGAATTTGAAACTGATTATACATTGAATAAGGTCAGGACAAAAAATAATTGCTTCTCTTTTATGAGATTCTGCTCTGCTTAAAATTTAACTAATCTCTCTCTCTCTCTCACACACACACACACACACACACACACACACATATATATATATATATATATATGAACTGTTAAAAATTATTTAAGTGATCATTCATATTGATAAAAGGGTAAATGTTACCATGTAATTAAAATGAGAAAATTGGGTTCCTATTTATTTCAGCAGCATTTATTAAATATTGATGTTTCAGCAGGTTTATTATAGTACGATAAAGAGGTAGCTAGGTGTGAGAGGAGGTGTGGCGCCATGAGTATTGTGTTGCACAAGTCATTTTCGGTAAGTGAGGAGCGCTTATCTACTTTGGAATTCAACATTTGTAATCTTAATGTTTGAACACATACGCACACGCTTATACGCATACAGGGTACGATTGATAAATTGCCGTCTAAATTACGCAGGAATGAAAATAACACCGACATATCATTTTAACAGGTATATATTTACCAAAGTTACACAAATATATCTTGAAATACTGTAGAGTAAATTTATTCAATAAAATCGTCATTGGCTTCAACTACGGCATCCAGACGGCTTCGGAATCTCCTGCAACCCTTCCGGGTGATCTCCTTGTTTAAGTCGTTTAATGCTGCCATAATCCTTGCCTTTAGTTCATCTTTGGTGTTACAAGGAGTTTTGTTGGTTTCTCACTCAACAGCGTCCCAAATATAACAATCAAGGGGTTGCAGTCTGGGGAGTTAGGTAGCTAGATGTAAGGGGTGATGTGTTCGCAGAAATTGTCTGTGCTGACAGGTTCTTCTGCTTGTGTGGCATGGTGCAGAGTCCTGTTACCAGACATAGGATCATCCAGCAGCCAACTTCTTGACCCCGGACAATAATACCTTCTCAAGGCACTTGATGTAGGCCTCTGTGTTGAGTGTCTGTGGGAAAAATATGGAAGCATAACGTTTCCATAACTAGTGATCACTCCAAATACCAGGGTGTTAACTGGATATATTATCCAACTTTTTCAGAATCTCCTGCACTGTCCTCAGATTAACACTCAAACACTCTGAAATGATCGTATTGGAGCTTTCGGCGCGAATGTCAAGCAGCACAGCATGCTGTTTCCGACTTTCTGGCGGAGTGAATTGCGTCATGGTGCTCTTTTTCTCAAAGACGGTGGCCAACTGACCCTATTATACCGTTCAGAGGACAAAATCAAAAACATAAAACACGAATTTAAAAATATAAAATGGCGACAATTTACACAACGTACTCTATACATACACACATACACATACGTATAGGATAATTCAACCGCTTTTTCTTTTTTTTTTTTTTTTTACAAGTTGCTTCTTGTAGCTTAATGGTAAAAACCCGCCCGGTCTGAAAATGACATCTCAGATTACATTCCTGCCGGGATGGACATTTTCTTTAAAATTACTTCCCATTTCTGGACAAGTAGACATTGAGTTTACTTTTTAAAAAAAAAAAAAAACAGGGGTATCTATCTACTCAAACACGCGGGTTCATTAAATATAACGCTTATTGCAATGACAAACACACATACAAAATATTATCTGAGATCAAAATTTTTTCCTGTTGTTAGCCGTTTGGCCCACTCCACATCTTTATAGACAAGAACACACAGACATACACACACACATATATATATTTATATATATATATGTGTGTGTGTGTGTGTGTGTGTAAATACACTGTTTATGGCGATGAGTGGTACTCGTAAGTGTAAGATAATGACAGCTATAAACAAATGCAGCCCACACATTTGTTTATCCGATGTACAGACCATATATATATATATATATATATATATATATATATATATATATATATATATATATATATATAAGCGAGAGTGTTGTAAGTGTACCTATCACTTAGATGAATATGTATGTATGTATGTATGTGTGCTGCGTGTTTTTGAGGGTGTTTGCGTGCGTGTGGCCTGGTTTGACTCTTTGTCTGCGCTTTGTATATATAAATAAATAAACCGGCTTTTATCAAAGCGAATGTATTCGTGTGTATAAGTTTATGTCGACGTCTAAACAAAATGGCTGCTTTTGTTTATCAGGTCGTGCGAGTTCCTAGAATTCGGTTGAGAGTTTTATGTACGACCGAAAAAAGATCACAATTAGTCTGGTACAAGGCCATAATAATAAAGCATCATATGAAGATCGAAATCACTGCACAAGTCATGATTAGTTGCATTATTTAAATAAACATTTTAGGTTAGTATCCTTTAGCTATTCACCAAGCTTTATCTAGTGTGGCACAAGGTCTCAGTAAAGACTCACTAATGGAGCATGAAGTAGGAATCAAATTTACTGTAGAGTGAGGATTGGTAACACTAGTTTCCCAAATATCGCTTTTACCTGTCGATATTCACCAAGCTTTATCCAGCGCAGTGTCAATATTATGTAGTACTCATTGATAATTGAAATGAAGAACTGATTGTTGATGAGGTTAGTTCCAGTTCTAGCACAGCTACTTACCTTGATGATATTTTGTGCATGTTTATTTCTATTTAAAACTTTGTACATAGAGGGAATATAAGAACGCGGATATAAGGAGTGTGAATTTTTCTTTTTACCTTTTTTTACAAAATAAAAAAAAAAATTGTGAAAAGTAAAAGCATCAAAAAGAAAAAAATAGAAAAGGAAGAAACCACCGAGTTGCTCCTCACCCCGAGGTATTGTGTTGTTGACCAGGAGAGAGAATTTAAACCCAGTGTCGGTTTCCACATCTTAGAATTCTTTAGTTTTGGTCAAATTCATCATACAAAGACCCCGGTCTTCAAATGTACGTATTTGAATTTTTTAATCTTTCTGATTCTTTCCTATGTCATCTTACCTTTGTTTCAATATATATATATATATATATATATATATATATATATATATATATATATATATATATATATATTCGAAAAAAAAAAAATTACCTCAACATGAGTATAGTCTATTTCAAGCTGGTCTGAACCTAGCTGTCTTCAGCTCTTAAGTGTTTCTTAAGAGCTGGAGACGGCCAGGTTCAAACAAGCTTAAGAGCTGAAGACGGCTAAGTTCAGATCAAATTGAAATAGACTATACTCATTTTGAGGTAATTCTGGTTTTTGCTGTAAAAAATATAGATGCTTTGTTATAATAAATACAATGAGCTCCCTGCAGATCAGTTTTAATATTTGTTATTACAAATATCTATGCAGACATCTGTACTGATAACGTATTTATAACCGTAATTTTAATAGATTGGGGTCGCAACATTTAATGATGTTTTGGGCGGAGACTGACTAGGGAATATTAGAACGCAGTTACAAAAAGTGATTATTTGGATTTTAGTTAAAAACTTAATAATACTTTCATTCTCCTCCCCTTCCCGACTTTACTTTATTAAACCCGATCCATAAACACTTTTTTTTTTTTTTTTTTCCCGGCGTAAATGTACATATACATGTTCATGCGGGGCACACAAAACACACACACACATATATATAATTTTAATATATATATATATATATATATAAATAATAATAATCGACTCTCCCGTCGAGATTCGACGTATGAGGGTCAAGCAGATCAGTTTCCAGGAAACCGACAGCCCGACACCGGCACATGAGATTTGATTATAGTGGTGAAGGCCCTCGTGCAGGACCATCTACACTTTTTGAAGGGACGAATACAGAGACCTGGTGCACCAAATGCCACAGGGTTCCCGCAGGTTTTGAATTCAGAGTTGTACTTGTCCTAGACTAGTTGCCATCCAAGGCTATAGAACCCTGTTTGTCCTGCTATTTTACCCATAGCTGGAGGGAGAGGAAGAGGATTCATACCTTTCCCAAGCACGTAAGTGAATGTAATGGATTCGCCTGGAATTCGAACTCGGCTCTGCGATTCCTCAATCCAAGCCGCTATCCATTACTCCACCGTGCCTCCTATATATATATTAAAATAATAAGAAAGAATTTTATTTTTTTTAAATCAGTGCTCAATACAAACAGTAGAGCATAATATTATAATTATTTTCTTTTTTAACAATATGATTCTATCGCGACACAGAAATTTCCATTTTGAAGCGATGCTAGACAATGGAACGAAACTCTGGATTTAAGTTTAAAATTTATAATTAAATTTAAAATTTTAGTTTCAGTTTTGAAACAGAAATTTCTGTGTCGCATTGGAATCATAATTTTTTTTTAAAAAGAAATACATACATACATACATACATATATATATATATATATATATATATATATATATATATATATATTGGGTAATTATTTACTTAAACAAATTTTATCTATTAAAATAACGTATAAGCAGAAAATATCTAATTATGTATGCCACCGTCGAAGTGTTGGCGATTAAACCCATGTTTGAGGCGAGTTGTTAGCAACGCAGTAGGATGAAAAATAGGACCTACTCTCGATGAATCAATGGCCAGCTAATTAGAGCCGGTGTCTGAACAAACAACCGTGAATAAGACAATAGGAAACCACTCCACTATTAATCCCCAGAAATATCACGGCAATTATGAAACTAAATATGAAAGCTAACAGCATGAAGCGGGGTTAAGTCTATGGGAATTAACTCCTGGCCGATAAGTGACGACATGTGCAACAGGTGTCACCTGACCGTCACCCAGCCACTGTTATCATAAACGACGTAAAGGGGATAAAATTCCTCGGAACTGATCCCTCGTCCGGAAAGGAGTGACAGGTGTCACTTGATAGTAATCCAGCGATCAAACCAAAAAATAACTCTCGGGACATGGAATGTTAGAACGTTAAACAACTGTGGGCAGTTGTAAAATGTAAAATAGGAGATGAGTAGGTTAAATGTCAATATTTTAGGAAATATGTTAAAAAAATGTCCAGACAACGGATATTTTGTCAGTGACAAACACGGGATCATATATGCAGGCGGAGAGAAAAATGAAAAAGGATTTGAACTGATACTAGATCAAGACACCAAGAAATGCGTCCTGGAATGCTGTCAGTTATTTGATAGAATTCTTGTAGTTAAACTGAAGTGAAAAACTTTCAGCATATCTATTATTGTGTATGCACCGGCAGCACAAAGTACGGCAGAAGAAATAGAATCTTTCTATTCCATGCTAGACAACGCCAAGGCTCAGTGTAAATCACAGGAAATTATAATTATCATGAGAGACCTGAATGCCAAAGTAGGCAAGGAGAGGGATGGGAAAATAGTTGGAAAATTCGGACTAGAAACCTGCAACGAATGCGGAGAAAATGGGTCCAATGGTGCACGGCGAATAACCATGTAATAGCCAACCCCTTTTTCTAAGAACATCCAAGATGGCAATGGACATGGAGAACCCCAGGAGGAGAAACTAAAAGACAAATAGACTACATAACGATGAAAAAGAGATTCAGGAATGCAGTTGTTCAATGTAAGACCTATCCAAGTATCGACTGCGGAAGCGATCACGTCACTGTTATAATGAATAATAAAATTACGGAAGCTGAAGAAGCCTAACGCAGCACCCAAACTGCAATACAACAGACTCCTGAGCAACCCGAAGCCGAAGGTAAAAAATATAGAAAAGAATATACGATGTGAAAAGAAGATACGAATGACAAAATGGAAACTCGAAGTTGACTCACTAGGATAGGTTTTAGTGACACCAGCAAATAAGATCATCCCAAAGGAAAATGGACAAAGAAGCAAAAACAAATGAGATTCTCGACATGATGCAAAGGAGACAGAAAACAATGCCAAGAAACGGAACGGAATATCGAAAACTACACCAAGAAATAAGGTACAAATGCAGCCAAGCTAAAGAAGAATGGCCCAACGAAAAATGTACAGAAATAGAAAGAATGAGTATTACAGATAAAGCAGATAAAAAAAATAAGAGAACTAACGGAGTGTAGCACCATTTACGAGGCAGAGAAAGAAAGAGAAAGAAAAGAAGGCAGAAAGAAATGCGAGACGGATCATAGGTGATAAAACAGCCACATACATGGCCGAAGAGACAATGAAAATATTGATAAGTAACCAGTGAAAAAGTGTGTCATTAGAATGACAGGGAATTTCTGAGAAAAAAAAAAATAAAGAAAAGGAAAAGAAAGAAGGAACCAGATGTGTTTTGATAACGGCTATGTTATCTAGGTACGTAAACGAATGGCTAGACCACTGGCCCAGGAAAAATTCAAGAGAAAATGCTATTTCGATAAGTAACGAGAAACAGGCCACTAAAAAGGACTTTGGACAGATATGAAAAATTAAATCCCACACAAGCAGAGCGCTGACCGAATTCCTTTCAACAAAACGACTTTGCCCTGCGATAATAAAATTATATTATCAGACACATGTACCGAAGGAAAATAAATGGGAACCAGAAATGTTTTTCTTTCTTCCTTGGAGACGACAGACTGACTGAAATTTTGGGGGATAATTCTTTTCTGAGGCCATGTCGGAAAACCAACCATCTTGATGAATTAGCGATAAACTACCTGACAAACGCCACGTGTTGAACAAAGAGTTGTCATATTATCCGTTCGTGACTAGAGAAATGATAACGGCGATTTGAAAGGAAGAAAAAGGAAAGAGAAGAGATAATTAATTTTTTTTTAGTTAAGCAAGGTATTTTTTCCCGAAACAAAGCTGCGGATTGTTCACGCCCGACTAAGACATCATTGGTCAAGTGGTGATCACGTGACGCACGAAGGAGGAGGAAAGATACCCGACCAAGACCTCATTGGCCGAGAGTGATCACGTGACGCACGAAGAAGGCTGTCGACGCCCCCATCCAGAGTGTAAGTATGAGAAGCTGCTACGAAGAAGTGGGGATGGCAGTTCACGCCCCTCAAAAGTATGGTGAGAAAGTGGGAGTGAAAAAAGTTACCAAAAATGGAAAAGAGTGGAAAATCCCTAAACAGAAATAAAAGAGGTGGATATGTATTTAGAATTATCGAGGAATCCCCGACGCCAACAGACCCACCCCGGTTTTGGTCGGCGTCAATAAAAACGCAGCCCCAACAGGCAGAAATCAGTTCGGGCCCTGGCGGCAGAGATGAGTGTCCAGAAAGTTCGGGCCCTGGCGGCAGAGATGAGTGTCCAGAAAGTTCGGGCCCTGGCGGCAGAGATGAGTGTCCAGAAAGTTCGGGCCCTGGCGGCAGAGATGAGTGTCCAGAGAGTTCGAGCTCCAGTTTCCAGAGTTGAAGCCGCCTCGAGATAGCTGACCAAGATTCACGCAAAATTCCGGACTCCTCTTCAACCAAGAACAATTATTTTGAAGAGCGACTTAGGACCAGATCACCGAAATAAGTTTTTTTCGACTTTCGTCCAAAGACACACCGAAACACAAATTTCTTAGAGAGCAAACAACTTGAAGCGTTAAAACTTGCCTAGCGAAAAAACGACGTGTCACAATCCACAGAACGGGTCGGGAGATAGATGCAGTCCTATGTATCGAACAACTAGACATAAAGTTTGTTACCTTTTTCTTTGATACTTTGAACTTTTTGAGTTTTCATTTTATTTTCTTTTATGCATATTTGTGTGTTATCACCCCGTTGAACTCAATTTGCATTACGGCTCCAACCACTGTTTGATCTCGTCTGTCTAAGATCAATTCACAACGTGGGTAGGCAGACTGGAGATCAATGCAGTTACCTTGGTAACCAGGCGTTGGAAGCGAGTTGGGAACGACGAGGCTGATATCAAATCTAACCAGATTCCACCCGAATCACCAAAAGGTTAGAACGTCACATTTGGGTGCCGCGACCGATACCAAGCCGTTGGTCGTCACAGGACGAGACAACACGACTGACGCGACAGGCGGACGTCACGTTTGGAGCAGCGACACCCGGACGGAGCAGCGAGGAGCGAACAGCTGGCGCCGCGGCGAAGACGTCACAAGTGGTGCTGTTTGAGGACGTCACAACTGGCGCCGTGGTAGATCAGGATAGAACGTCACAGTTGGCGCTGCGACCGGGGGACGACGTCACAGAGCAAAAGATCTTTTCATCAACAGGCAACATAAAATTCAAGGAGAAACCCTCATATTAGAGAAAGAAAAATACTTCAGTGATGGAACTTAATATATCGGAGATCTGTTCCATGACGAAAGACAACAACCGGCAATACACAGAAATACCGACGTACCGGAAATATTAATAAATGAAATCTATTACAGTGGTAATATATCAGAAGACCTAAGAAGATCTATTTTAATAGCACTGCCTAAGAAACTAAGAGCAAGCGAATGTAAACTCCGTCGGATAATCACCTAATGACTCACATAACAAAGCTAATCATCAGAATACTGATGAATAGAATGCGCAACAGAAGGTCAGAGATAGGACAAGAACAGTGCGGGTTCGTCAAAGACACCGGAACAAGGAAGGCGATATTTATGCTCAGAATGTTATCAAAAAGGGCAGTACAAATGCAGAAGGATGTGATCAGGTGTTTTATAGACTCTGCAAAGGCGTTCGAGAAAGTACGTCACAAAGAGCTGTTAGAGCCTTTTTATATTCGGGAAAGACATTGAAATAACCAAGAATCTATACTGGCAGCAAACCGCGTGCATATGGACAGAAAATGAGTTCAACAGATATACAAAAATTAAAATGGGTGTAAAACAAGGGTGTGTCTTCTCACCGGGTTTATTCAACGTATAAATTCTGACTGAGAGAATTAGAAATGCTAACAGGTTTCATTATTGGCGGCCACAATCTTAACAATATAAGATATGCAGATAACACATTGCTGATAGCAGATCACGGAAAAGGAAACTAAAAAAACCTCCTACAGAAAGTAGTGAAGGAAAGCGAGAGGAAAGGACTTAACATAAACTACAAGAAGAGAGAACGCACAGTCATCAGGAAAAGTATGAGCCCAAAATGCAAATTACTGGATACTAAATCAAGGCGATACTAAAATCAAGTATGTACAGAAATTGAAATATTTGGGAAGTGTTCTAAAACACAGACAAAAAGTACGATACTGAGATCCGAAGATGTATTAGGATGGCCAAAGGCACATTCCAAAAGCTAAGCAGAGTATTAAGGGAGATGAAAATTTCGTTCGAAACAAAGGGAAGAGTACTGAACTCTTACGTGATATCTGTCCTGTATGGCAGCGCGTGCTGGACAATCTCCTCAAAGATGAAGAAGAGACTCGAAGCAACAGAAATATGGTACTACAGAAGGATGCTGAGGATACCATGGACCGAATATGTGTGCAATGACGAGGTTTTGGAGAGAATGGAAACAAAAAGGAAACTTATACTTAAAATCAGGAAGAGGTAGTTGACATTTCTGGGGCACGTAATGAGGAAGAAGAGTTTGGATACTCACAGGACAAATAGAGGGAAAGAGCGACAGAAGAAAGCAACGCGTGACATACTTGATGGGCTTGAGCAAATGGATGAGCTTTCCTTCCGGATGCATTCGCAGATGAAGAGGAGGAGGAGGAGGACGAGGTTTTTTTTACCGTCGGAGTAGATACTGGGGTTGTAGTATCTGTTCTGTTCCGGATACCTTTTTCTCCTCCCTTGCGTTCCCCCCACCGTTACATGACTTCTGTTACGTTACTGTGGTATGACCGGCTATGACTAGCTTAAACAAGCTAAGACCAGCTTAGACCAGTGGTTCGAGTGGAAACACTCTGTCCCCACGTTAAACACTGTCCTTGTGTCAAAAGCTGACTAAAAGGGCAGGAGTTAAGGCAAATCTCAGGCTTGATCAAGTGGATGGGAGATCAGGGTTTGGGAGAAATAACAAAAAGACAAGAGGTAGGAAGATGTGGAGGTTCATGATCGCCTACATCCTAAAGGGGCACGGCACATAAAAGAAGAAGAAGACATATATGGGTCCAGACCTTTTCAAACGGTAGCGTATTTATATGATAGAAGTTACACGCGTGTTTCTTTTTTGAGTGTTGTATACTTTGACTGTTCTTATGGTTATAAATATAGACATTTACTAAGCTTAGTTTTTCCTTCTTCTATGTGCCGTGTTCATCCAGGAGCTTGGCGATCATGGCTCTCCACAATGTCCTCTCATTTGTAGCTTTTAATAAATTTTGTCTTCTTGTGATCTCCCCTAAATCTTGATTCGCCACCCATTTATTCAAACTGGCTAGGGAGGTTTTGCGCTATTTTCTTCTGTGTCTTTCGCTTTCAATCTCTTCTGTGAGTATCAAATTCTCCAAGCATTCTTTTCCCATTGATATGTCCCGGAAAGGGATATATTTGATCGAAGTAGCTAACTGGTTTGGCTACTGTAACCAAGTAGTACACGGTAGCAATAATCGACCGGTACTCGTCGTAGTCGCTGGTAATAGGTGTAGACCAATAGGATAGCCAATGGCGTAGTCCAATGGGCGTCGTCATAGACTTAAACTCTGTCGTATCTACACATCCGTCTGTATTTATCAACCAATCATATTCCAGTGAGGGGGAAACACAGGTGTATGCATATTCCATTATATCACTCATTATGTGTGATAGAAATACCATCCGTTTCTTCCTGATGTTAAGTAAAAGTATCCTTTCTTTTCTTTAATTTTCACATGTTCTATTCATGGTATTCTCAGCATCCTTCCGTAGACCCACATTTTTGGCGCTTCAAGTCTCTATTTCATCTTTGAGGAAATTCATATAGGAGGATTGATATTACATAACAGTTCAGTACTCTTTGTTTGTAACGATTATTTTTTGCTTCTTAATACTATGCTTAGCTTTTATAAGGCATCTTTTGCTATCCTAATGCTCCTTTGGATTACAGTGTCCCACTTTCGGGCCTCTGTTAAAACAGTTCCCAGATATTTAAATTGTTTTATTTGTTTGATTTTGGTATCACCAATTTGTAAGAGAGGTTGATATGATGCTAAACAATGACAACCAGCCAAATCCAATTTATAATTTGCATGTTGAGCTATTCCTTTTGCTGACAAGCATATATTATGTCTTCTTGCTATTAATCTTTGTCCGTTCTTGTTTTCCTTCAATAGTTACTGAAGGAGTTCTCGCAGTTTCATTTTTGTGTCTGCTATCAACACTGTGTCATCTGCATATCCTATGTTGGTAAAATTGTGACCGCCAATAATTAACTGTGGTAGCACTTGTAATTCTTTCGAAATCACTTCACTGTATAACTTGAATAAGTCCGGTGTTAAATATTTAATGCGCCGTATATCCTGCTCGGGGGGTCTGTAATCTCGTATGCAGACGATCGTAAAGATTGTAAGCATCATATTGCGATACATTATTCCAGTTGTTGACGTTCTCGAGTACATGTTTTAGTTCAGCAGGATTAAGTTAATACGAGGCGCGTGGCATGTGCGATAAGAGGATCCGAAAATTTTAAAAAGTACACTCGAATGTTGAAATACTCTATTTTTTTCGTTTGCACAGTAAATCCATTTTAATTTTTCATTTGTCACATAATGCGATAAATATTTCAGTATAAGTACTACTTACGTATCATTGGTATCAATTTCAAATGTCTATAGTAAAAATATCTACAATTTACAATTTAAAACTGGAATTTTGAAAGGTTTTCACCTAGGACTTCTCTTTCCAACAACTCATCTCTTACTGTCGAACAAAAGGTACTGAAACTATAAATTAGTTTTTAGCCATAATCTCAATTAAAAAAAATAAAAAAAAATAAAATAAATAAAAACGTCCATTAAGTGTTTTATGAATATCCGTGGGGATGAAATTGCGTTTCTTATTTATTTCAATAGAATTTAAATCAAATCCTAGTTTAATATTTGCCAAAATAAATTATGGCTGAGTAATGGCATCATTTGTTAAAAAAATTGCAATGTATTTATTATTTCAAATTTTTGTATTGCTTATGATCAAAAATATTAATTTTTAAGCTAATTAAAAAAAAACAAATTTATTTTTAAAAAGATTGTGAATAGCATCGAGATATTTTACAATATGAAGTGGGCGGCTGCTTTTGTTTTCCGAACAATCCCTATCACAGACCCATGCTCAGGCACATTTGTGTTTGTTTCACACCCACAGAACCCATCTGTGGTTTATAATGTAACTATGCTGCGCAGAGCTTACGTAGTTACAGTTTTCGGCATAATTTGTCATGATCGGTAGCCAGAACAATGTCAATACGTTCAAACCCTCGGTCACGTTGACTTATGACTTCGTGCTAGCAGATTCATCGACGACATCCAAGCAGTAATGTCTACCTAATTTCACTGACAAGGCTAAGGTCAACCCGTGGTATGGTTTTAGACACTTTTAAAAAGTGCCGCAAGCTGGAATCACTACCCAAGACTGATAACATCACCTTCCTGTCAAAGTGATCATGCTCAGAAAGTAAGCGTTTTAACCATTCACACACACACACACACACACACACACACACACACACACATATATATATATATATATATAGAGAGAGAGAGAGAGAGAGATTGTGTGTGTAACAGCAAAATTGTACAATTGTTAGATTAAGCACAAAACCGTTGTAATAATTAAGGATATTTTAGTGGAATTCTCTGAGGTTTTTATAACATTATTGGACTCTACTTATAAGAATAAGAATGTATAATTACTCTCTAAGCTTAACAGAAGAATCGTGATGAAATCGATCATAAACGAAAATGACACGTTCATCATTAATCATAGCTAAGGATCGGAAGATTATGAAGGATTGAAATAAAGTTCATATATATATATATATATATATATATATATATATTATTATTATTCTAGATTATTTTCCAACTTATTCAAGATGATCTTCGCTCACCCTAACTTTTTAACTTTCTGTCCTGGGGTAACAAGTTACCTCACAGGTTTCATGTACGATTTTATTTTCAAGTATTTTTTCACTGATTTTTGTATTGTCATAGTGGAAACTACTCTCTCACGTGCCAAACGTCTAATGAATTGTGTTGAATCTTCTTTGATTGATCTTTCTTTTAGTTCTAAGTTGAAATGATGATGCTTCTTACTGTTGTGATCTCCTGATCCAGTTTTCCTCTATACTGTTCCCACTTTCTGAAACTTATTCACCGCTCACTTGATGGTTCTTGAATGGACTTTGAAAATGGAAACCAGAGTATGAATGTTGTTACCATTACTTAAAGTATGAATGATCTTTTTCCTCTCACCATTGCTCACTTGGTAAAAACAGTATATCTGGCACAAAGCAATTTTAACCTGCTCTCTTTTTAGGTGAATAACTCAAATGGTTTTTCAAGTATTCTCACGAAAAATGATGTCAAGTTGGCTAAAGGTCTTATCGGAAAACCTGGAAAAAAGAAACTCAATTAGTTTAATGTTTTTTTTTTTTTTTTAGATATTAAACATTTTGGGAATGGAAACAGCCGGTATACATACACGCATATATATATATATATATATATATATATATATATATATATATATATATATATACACACACACACATATATATATATATATATATATATACACACACACACACACACACACACACATATATATATATATATATATATATGCATGCACAATTAATACAATAATATTACTACTCAGAATTTCATGTTATAAAAATCATATGTATGTCGGATGTAATCTGCACATTCATTATTGTATCCACCTGATGCTTGTTATTACATAAAAATCTGAATAGCGGATTTTGATATTATTGCATCAATAATAACATCATAATATAATCAGTTTATTTTAAGATTTTTTAAAAGATTTTTAGTCTTTTAATGTCCTAAATATTGCGTTCAGGCATGAAACAGACTGTCGCTGCAACATCCAATAGTCTTTAGCTGACCTCTTGATATGGGATCAAGAAACCTACTTTGGGAATCCCTGATTTTAAAGCTACATTTTGTAGTTTTAGCATGTTCAAATTTGTTATAATACTGGAAATGTATATTTTATATTGAAGTTCAAGGCTCATTAAGGTAAGATTGTTCGAATATTTAATCATTTTTATCCTTTTTACCTTTGAAAATGGGCGTTTATCTCCTGCAGGTGATAACCACGTACAACAGAAAGATGCCCAAAACAAAACGACTCCATGACATTAATTTTCTGTTAATGAAGCTTAAAGCTCTAATTCCACAATATCTACTTTGATATGAGAAATAAGATTAGCAAACTGCAAAAAGGTTATAAGCGCAAGAAATGTACTATTTTAAACATATGAGAAGGTATTTGAGATTCAAAGTGCTGAGACCAATGAAATCATCATATTCACAATTCCGTTTGTGTTCTTTCCTCATTTCTTGGTGATAACATTCACATTCAGTCAGATCCTTGACTTTTTGCTCATATCTGAAAATGTAAATCAAAATAATGTGAATATATCCATTCATAGAATGCAAAGGTTGGATTTATGTTTTGGTTAGAAAGGTGAGGAAAAATCACTTCTCCTGTGTCACGTTATTTCAGAATGTGGGAGATCCTGGCTCTCAACAACTTCCCAATCCTTGTATCTCTCAGAAAAGCCTATAATTTTGTCAAACCTGCTAACTCCCGGTCCGCCATCCATTTACACAAACTTGTCAGGTAGATAGCACGCAATCTGCCTTTTGCTGCCTTTCGTATATATATATATATATATATATATATATATATATATATATATATATATATATATATATATATATATATATATATATTACGACACAATACAATCTCAAATTATCTTAAATGGGGAATAGGCTTATTTCAAATTCGTGAGTTTTATTCAACCTTGGTATAGATATAATTCCGACACGAACTCAGTCTATACCGCTATACCGGGGTTGAATAAGACTGACGAGTTTCGTCGGTTGAAATAAGCTTATTTTTCATATGAGGCAATTTTGGATTTTATTGTGTACTAATTATTTGCTCTGTAATAATAAATACACTGAGCACTGTGTGTGTGTGTGTGTGTGTGTGAGAGAGAGAGAGAGAGAGAGAGAGAGAGAGAAAGAGAGAGAGAGAGATTCTCCAAGCACTCCTTCCTCATTATGCATCCAAAGAGAATAAAAATGTTCTGTCAGTTTACCTTTTTTTCGATATCACAAGTTGGTTAGTTCTTACATTTTGATAGCCCCCAATACTGCGGATGGCTTTCTGCTGGCATGTATATGTCACACCCCAATTAACATTGTTATAGCAATCGCTGCGCTGTCTTATATTACACTAATGATGGAGAGGGAAGTAACTTTGAGGTAAAAAGGGCATAGGAAACATGTGGACGAAATCAAGGACAATCAAATAAGTCCATGATTATCAGGATCGTCAGGACTGCCATTTTACGCCAATATCAGGAGGCTGTCCTTTTTATTTTTGTTTGTCCCCTGTCACAATATAATTGGCGTTCAAAAAAAAAAAAAATGAATTTCACTTCTAAAACATTTCCTCGCGTTTGCTTTTTTTCCTGTTAAAATTAGTTGCATTAATACTTCCACAAAACTACGGCTTTTAAACAGATTCTTCAAAAGAACCTTGATTTCAATCCGAAGAACATCTCAATTGATTCAAATTAATCTTAAAAAAAGAGAGATTGAAACGATAAATATATATTTACCCAAACAAAATTTGTATGAGATCTTTTAATTGTTATAAAAAATGCTGTCGCAAATATTTGGAAACTTCGGCTTTGATGTCTTCTCACACCAATTTACGAAAAATGTAAATGTTTACTTTTGTCTCATAGTTGCCTTTTGAAGTCTTTCCACTAAACCTACACATTTAATTCATACAAATCAACAGTTAAGTATACTTTCAAACCGTAGTAATGTTTTGTGGTTAAAATATTTGACCTGAACCAGGAGTTTTAAAAGCTAAAATTATTTACCTTAAGAAAGGAACACATTACTATCTTATACACTTGTGAATATTTTACTGGTCAAATATTTGTTTCAGTAGGAAGAATAAAACAAAATGTACACAACCGCTATATAATATCTAATCCTCAATATAGCTGAAAGATTTCCTCGCAGATGAAGGAGAGACTTGACGTGACAAAAACAATAGTTTTACTGTATTACTGATAATAAAATGAATAGAACACATGAGTAACGATGAAGTTTTAAGAAAAATACGTAATAAAAGAATACTAGAACCTAAAATCAGTGAGAGACTACTGATATTTAAAAGACATATAAAGGGATAAAGTCACAGGTCATAATGAAAGCAAGAGAAATAAGGTGAAACAGCGAGTAAGCTACTTAACGAGTTTGAATGAATGGCAGTCATGGAATTTGTATTCTGAACGTAGTAATGTTTACATAAGGGTCTTTTGTTATAATTGAATACTTGTCAAACGTTTGTTTCATTTTCTATTAAACAAATGCATTATTTAACTTTATTATAGAGGAAAAACGTGTATTATTCGAATATATAAATAAATACCCTCCACATATATGTATAATCGTTCTGTTGTATTCTTCATATATATATATATATATATATATATATATATATATATGTGTGTGTGTGTGTGTGTGTGTGTGTGTGTAAGAATGAAGAATATAACAAAACTGATAACTTGAAAATACTAACAGCGTGGTCTCAAGTCTCTTAAAATTGATGTGTTCACAACAATTTTAAGTTCTTCTTATATCATTAAGCCTGCAGTAGGTGGGCTAACAGAATCAATGAGATGTCGTCCCGTCATATTCCCATGCAAATTACACCGACGGTACAAGTTTGGTGTATCTTCCAGGGAAATTGAGGAAACTTCCAAAACATGTTGAGTATCACGGTCTTAATGTGGACGAGCATTATCAATTTGGAGCAGCACATAGTCTTCTTGTTGCAGGAATGGCATCAAAACAGTTTGGACAATGTACTGAGCATGTATGGTGCTTTAATCGTACACTCCACAAACACCAAAGACGAGTTGTAACTTACGACAGGAGTGTATCCTGCGGGTGATGGATGAATACACGCTGTAAGATTTTCGTCCTTACGTCTACGTCGCACATGAAAACAACAACCACCTGCATGACGTAGAACCTGTTCACATTAATGAATACTAGAGAGTTGTATTCAGTGCACCAGTTAATTTTCTCACGGCATCAGAGGGAAGGTTGTTGTGGTGTAAGAAGAAGTTTGGTAAGTGCGGCCCATACCCCTAGTTCTGTTGCAAATAAACGATTACAACAGTCTATGCTGACACTCCTGGGGCAAAATGTTTTCTGTAATCTTGTTGAGTTTCAGTACCGAACCTGATTTGATCATTGTTACTGACACCGAAGCGCCATAGATTCGTCACGTCCAACATTCCCATAACTTCTCTGAGATTACCATCCAAGTTTTTGAAATCACATAATCCGACCCCGCTCAAACTGATCTAATTGAATAAAAAGAGCAGAGTTTTATCTTTGTGACATAATCTCTGATTGCACTGAACTCTTTCAGTACGCTGATGACCGAATACATTCTATTACCCTTTAACATGCATAAAATATACCCAAGTCAAATTTGGCATCCTCATTTTGAATGTTACTATATATATATATATATATATATATATAATGCAGCTGGACAATGAGGACACTACTATTATTCAGCACTTTTACCCATAAATATAGTATATCTTAAAACTATAACTTTATCGTATATGTATATGTCTGTGCGTGTAAAAATTTCCGGTGTAATTAAAACAAATCTGTAAAAGTACAATAGTTATTTATTCATATCTATACTATCTATCTATCTATCGATCTATATATATATATCGTGTACATTTACTTAAATAATTTGAACATAGATTTCAAAAACTGTTTTATGACATTTTGGCACTATAAATAGTTTTATAGATTACAAATCATTGAAAAATTGTTCGAAACCTTTACTCGCCTTTACACACGCGTGCACACAAGCTCGCACACACACGCGTGCGCACACACAGGCACACAGACACAGCAAAAGCCTCACGCGCATGTATATATGGAGAGTGATTTTTCGAAAACTCTCAAATAGATCTATAATTTTATTGATTGTCTACATAACTATACATAATTGTACTTGTATATTTGGTCGCAGTTGTATATATTTGACTATATACATAACGTGTAATAAATAAATATTTGCGTTTAAATATATTCCAGGTTTGCACGCAAGTATAAACATCAATAGATCTATGTTTTCTAAAACAATGTTTGTTTGAAGAGGGGGCTCACGTGATAATAGTCGCTGAGATGAAGCTTAAAAGTTCAGTTTTAAAGAGTTTAAACCACAAAGCGAATTTAAGTCAGAGACAAAGAAATTAGATAAAAAGAAGACTGAAATGGCAGAAGCAAACATAAAACAGCTGCATTTAACAATAATTTGATAAATAAGTTTTGTTAAATTAAGAAATCTTTTAAAGCAATGAACCTATCTAAAAAAAAAACAAACTATATTCAAAGTATTTTGCAGAGATTGTTTTAGTCCTAATAATTTCGGCCATGTCTGCAAATAAACGTTTGAGTTCGAATAATTTCAAACAATGTCTGCATATTAACATTTCAATCTTAATACTTTGGTCCATGCCTGCAAATAAACGTTTCAATTCGAATAATATACGCCATGTCTACAGATAAACGTTTCAGTCCGAATAACTTGGGACATGTCTGCAAGTAAACTTTTCAGTTCGAATAATTTTGGATATGTTTGCAAATAATAATTTAAGCCATTTCTGCAAAAACAAACGTTTCAGTCGGAATAATTTCGGCCATTTCATCAAATAAACGTTTCGGGTCGGAGAATTTAGCCATGACTGCAAATAAACGTTTCAGTCAGAATAATTTAAGCCATATCATCAAATAAATATTTCATTCCAAATAATTTGGGCCACGTTAGTAAAGTAAACATTCCATTCCGAATAATTTAATATATATATATATATATATATATATATATATGTATATAAATAATCCGAATAATTTAAACAATGTTTCAAAATACTGTTTCCGTTCGAATAATATAAATACCATCTGAAAATAAACATTTCTATCCGAATAATTTCGTCCAGAAATGTTTGCAAATAATCGTTTCAGACCGTATAATTTAAGACATATATTCAAATAATCGTTTCAGTCGGGAGAATTTAAGCAATATCTGTAAATATATGTTATTGTTCGAATAATTTGGGCGGTGTCTGTAAATAAACGATTTCAATTCGAATAATTTAAGCCATGTCTGCAATTAAACGTATAAGTCCGGAGAATTTAAGTCATATCTGCAAATAAACGTTTCACTTTCAATAATTTCGGCTATCTATGCATATAAAAACTTCAGTCTGAATAATTTAAACCATGTCTGCAAATAAACTTCCAGACCGAATAATTTAAGCCACCTCTGCAGGTAAACGTTTCAGTCATTATAATTTGGTTCATGTCAGCAAGTAAACATTTCAGTTCGAATAATTTAAGTAATGTCTGTAAATAAAAATTTCTATCGGAATAATTTAGCCCATGTCTGCAAATAACCATTTCAGTCCGAATAATTTAAGTAATATCTGCAAATAAACGTTTCTATCGTATTAATTTAAGTCATGTCAGGAGATAAGCTTTTCAGTACGTATAATTTAAGTCATATCTGCAAATAACCGTTTCAGCCCGAATAATATAAGTAATATATAAAAAATAAGCCTTTTTTATCCGAATAATTTGGGCAATGTCTGCAAATAAATGTCTCAATCCAAATAATTTTGGACATGTTTGCAATTAAAAGTTTCAGTCAGAATAATTAGGGCCATGTGTGCAAATAAACGATTTCAGTCCGAATAATTTAAGCTATGTTTGCAAATAAACGTTTCATTCCTAATAATCTATGCAATGCCTGGAAATAAATGTTTCATTCCGAATATTTTGGGCCATGTCTGGAAATAAAGGTTTTTGTCCGAATAATTTAAGGCATGGCTTCAAATAAACGTTTCAGTTCCAATAATTTCAGCTATGTCTGCAAATAAAGGTTTGAGTCTGAATAATTTAAATCATATCTGCAAATAACCGTTTCAAACCGAATAATATTAGTAATATCTGAAAATAAGCCTTTCTATCCGAATAAATTCCGCCATGTCTGCAAATAAAGGGTTTCAATATGAATAATTTAAACTGTTTGCAAATAAACGTTTCGGTCCTAATACTATGGCCCATGACTGCAAATAAACTTTTAAGTTCGAATAATTTAAGCTGTATCATCAAATAACTGTTTGGGTCCAAATAATATAAGTAATATCTGAAAGTAAAACTAAAAATCGCTATAATTTGGGTCATGTCTGCAAATAAACCTTTCAGTCCGAATCATTTGGGATATCTCGGCAAATAAACATTTCAGTCCGAATCATTTGGGATATCTCGGCAAATAAACATTTCAGTCCGAATCATTTGGGACATCTCGGCAAATAAACATTTCAGTCCGAATCATTTGGGACATCTCGGCAAATAAACCTTTCAATCCAAATCATTTGGGATATCTCGGAAAATAAACATTTCAGTCCGAAATAAACATTTCAGTTCACAAATTCACGCTTTCCCTCCAGAGTCATCGTTTACAAATTCGTGCTTTCCCTCCAGTATGCACGACCGGCGCGGGGGTGGGGCGTATATCTCGTTAGTCACAGACAGACTGTTTCGCTGTATCACAGCTCATCATCCGATTGCTTAAAGCCGGGATCGAAACCTGACTGATCTGGCATCAGTCGGATATTTTACTATCATCGCCCGGTAGAGAGGATGCCAAATTTTTACGTACCTATTCTTCAAATAAACACGAAATGACCGAGAGGGCTCAATTCATAGAAGAGCTTTTGCAGTATTATATATATATATATATATATATATATATATATATATATATATATATATATATATATATACACACACACGAGACTATTGAAATGTTCTCGGCTTTGCTAAGATGTCATTAACCTAAAAATGCTAATGGCTGGTCAATTGATCAGTAATTGGCTGCTTTTTAAAACGCCAAATTGTCTGAATTATTTGTCAACATCGGGAAAGCCAAATGTTTGATCTCTCTCTCTCTATCTATCTATCTATCTATCTATCTATCTATCTATCTAATTAGTTAGCTACCTACCTACCTGTCTACAAAATCATGAATATATGGAGTAAATAAATAAGCGCTTCTCTGTCCTTAATGCATTCATATTTATGCAGCTTCCACATTTTCATTCATTCGTCTAGCAATTATGAAAGGTTGCTCCGAAAGTAATGCCTTCAATTTTACTTTGTTTGCTGATGATGTTTTTTGACGGATGCTGGTGGTGTTGTAGTAGAAGCTAGACTTTGTCGCCAATACCCTTTAACAGATAGATAATGATAGATGATGTAAAAAAGCTATAGTTGGAAAAATGGAAATATATACATAGAAAAAAATGTTTCGTAAGATAGAAAGAAAATGTAAATAAAGAAATGAAGCCAAAAAAAAAAAAAGAAATGTAAATATCGAGAAAGAAAAATACAATGTGTATAAGAAAGAAATACATTTACACTAATTCTGTTGTATTCTCAATATGAAATATTTGCTTCCATTTGTATGAGTATTTTAGACGGGAAAATATTGGCATCCACTTTGAAATGAAATAACATTTGCTGTTACTAAAATCTGCCATTACATCTTCGGACGTAAATCAATTCAAAGTTTACACACCGTGTTTTTTCTTCTTTCCATTTGTTTGTCCAAAAATATCATGCAAGAGAAAAAAAATACAGCACCTTTATTTTTGTTTTTATTATCTGCAGAATCGTCTCCAGCATTAACAGCATTGAACAGAACCAGTAATGACCATCATGGTAAGTTCGTTTTGTTATTAAAATCATTAACATTATCAAAGGAAAAGAAAGAAAGAAGGAGTAGCGATTATGGATATATACTCCCAGTACTGGTTTACTATGTCAAAAACAAAGGTATGTTTTATTAAAATCTTAACCTTAATTTTATTGATACTCTTTCAGTCATCAAACAGTCTGCCATTGTTATGACAACGATATCGTTATCTGGTGTCACCATTGCAAAAGAGAAACTCAAATAATGACAATACCTGTGTATTGTGTAGCAAGATCATTAATTGTTGTGCAGCGAGTGTTGAAGAGTGAAAAGTATAGTTTATCAAAAATCATGGTCATAAACCTATCAAGTTTTGCCTCTTTTCTTTATCATCATTACGCGAGCTTAATAAGGCGTTAGTGAAATTTCAAGGGACTATCTTCTTTACTAATGAAATTACGTTGTATTGAAACTTATTAATAAAGTTACCTGGGTACGAACCAAGGTCACACATGTGCAATCCCCTGTGAGGATGATCCTTACTACAACTGCCATAAGTTGCAAGATTAACTCATTGTGTCAGAAAGATACTCCCTATAAGTCATTATAAATCATAGCTTAGTTTGACTCAAGGCTACACGTATCAACCATCCAGTACAGATAAAACTCACTCTACAAGTATTGGTTCCGAGAATGGCTTTCAAACCGCTATTTTTTCTATTCCTTTTTCTTTACAATGATGTTCACCCTGTACAAGGCCCGAGGGCCACTCGAAATAGAGGGTTACATAGTAAGGTGCACAGTTTATGCGGAATATGTGTGGAAGATAACGCTTAACTCTAGACTTGAACAGATTAAGTTTGTCGTGATCGGTGAAGTAACCTTTTGGGAGTCGGTTACACAAGGTAGTGGTTCGTAGGAAGAAGCTGCTGAAGTAGAACTTACATCTCACCAAAAGAATACCAAGGGGAAGAGGGTGGTCCTCCACAATGTGCTTAGCATAGAAGGTATTAGCTGTGAAGGTGGGGCCTGGTGGTACTAAGGAATGTAGTTCATCTGAACACTCTCCATGGAAATAGAGACAGAAAATGCTTGCCATGTCTCGTCTGTGAATTCTAAGGTGGGCAATAATTTATTGCAGAGTGGAAATAATTTGTCACCTATAAGGATGTGGAGACTCTTTTGGACTATCGAGAATGGAAAGTTAGCCGCAGTACTGCATTTTCGTCCTAATATGACTCTTATAGTGAGATCATATCAGGAGGGGTGAGATACTTTCTGGAACGGTACAGGATACCGACTATTTTCTCATTATCTTTAGCAATGGATCGTATGTACTAGTTCTACTTGAGGTCTGGGCTGAGTCCCAATAGACGTTCAAGGCATGGGGCCTACCTAAGGGACATCCGTTCATTGCGATTGGTGAAAGTTCTGGGTTCGATCGGAGAAGGAGCTCATATAAATAATTCTTATGCATTGTCTAACATCAGGTCACAAGCGAGAAACATCCAGTAAGGGGTAAACATGAACCTTCGTCACCGCAAAAAAACGGTGTTTCAAAAGGGACGGGTTTTCCATTGACACCGTCATTACTTTAGCTACGTTCACTTGCTCAGCAATATTTATTTACAAGATTCTAAAAAATGATTTACTTTTTATAATGATTTATTATTTACCATTTTAAGAAGAAAAATAATGGTAAATTTTTTTTTTTGCGGGAATAAAGGTCTATGTTTGCCTAATAAGCATAAAATTCACAACACGGGTAATAAAATATCAGACTAGCTTATTAACAATTGATATATAGCAAATTCTTTTTACTATTATAGATTTAAAAAGTGGCATGCCAACAAAATGGCGCTATCGTACAAATATACGAAATCCAATACACCCATCATGATGCCCTGTCTAATAAGTGTATACCAGAAACATACATCACAGCCAAATATGCGCGGTACAGTGACTGTTTTTGATAAATGCAGTGTGAAAGCATTTATTATTATTATTATTATTATTATTATTATTATTATTATTTTATTTCCTTTGATTTCTGATGTGTATACATTTCTTTCCGGGTCCTGCCTAGAGACCTAAGGTCAGAAATGGCCTCATGAAATTTTCCACTGACCACTAAAAAAAAAACAACAAAAACACACACACACATATTTCACATAGATAAAGCCCTTCGTAAGGTGTGGGCTGTACTCGTGAGAACAAGTTTTTGTATTTCTTTATGACATGGGCTATCAGGAATCTCTTCAGTGAGTCTACTGGAATCTTTTCCAAACAATCCGAGGGCTCCAACTACAACAGGGATTACTGACGTTCCCATGCACCACATTTTTAGATTTCAATTTCAAGTTCCTTATATTTTGATAGCTTTTTGAAGATCTTCACATATACATAGGGGCTGTCATAGCAATAAGGAGGCAATTTTTTGTTTGCGGTCTCTAATAACAATGTCTGGGCGGTTAGTTTTGATTGTTCTGTCTGTATGTAATCGGCAGTCCCATAAAATTCTTACAGGTCCTATATCCGTAACCAGGTCTGGGTAGTGTTCATACCAATTAGTTTCAGAAGTTTCAGATTTTCCAGTGCAGGTATTGGTCCACTCTCTCTTGCCGGGTTTTATATTCAGTGGGTGCCGATACCAAGCAACCGGATGCAAGATGGTCAATTGTTTCTGGATATTTATCACAGAATCTACATTTTGGACTAACACAATATTTTAGTATGTGTTCTTGATAATTTCTAGTTAACAAGCATTGGTCCTGTGCAGCAAGGATAAAACCGATTTCAGCTTTCAACCCTGCACTACATATCCACTGATGGGTACGGGGTCTACATCAGCTTGTTTGGTACGGGCAGAGAAGCGGTTTATCTTATCATCGTTTCCGTATCCGGTCGGTTGCTTTTGCTTTCTTTTTTTAAGTATTATTATTATTATTATTATTATTATTATTACACAGCATCCCAACAAAATGATATTGAAATACAAATATACGAAGCGTAATATGCTCATTATGATACCCAGTCTGATAAGTGTATACAAAGCTCATGTATAACAGCCAAATATGTGCGATATGGTGATAAGTTTGGATACATAATTGGTTGATCACCCACCCTATTCTCCTGATTTTTAGCGAAACCCTGGCATTTATCCAGATTTTCACTCTTTGAATTTAACTTTTGTGGTCTCGGGATGTGCGTGTGATCTAATGGATAGCAGGTCAGTATGAAGAACCAAAAAGCAGATTTCGAATTCCAGTCAAGTTTATTATATTTCCTAACACGGAAATACCCTTTACGAATCCAACTTTTAACCTTCCAGCTAAGAGTTAAATAGTAAGGCAAGGTGAGCTCTTCAGCTTTTGTTGTCAACCAGTCTCGGAGAAGGATAACTTTGAATTCAAAAGCCGTATGTAGCCCTGGCGAAGCATAAGCAAAGGATCGTGGAGTTCACAAAGACTCTATGATGAGCCTTCCGTTCTGTGTGTGGTCTCTTGGAACAACAGAACCCACGATCTGAGGAATCATTGTTTGCGATCATTTGAACCAGTTACTCGACCTTGACTGGTATGGATTATTATTATTATTACCTTTGATTTCTGTTATATGCATATTTCCTTTCGAGTCCCAACCAGAGACCTAAGGTCAGAAATGGCTTATTGATATTTTCCACTGACCATTTTTCTAAAAAGAAACCCTCAAAACCTATGATCACACACATTTTACATTGAGAAAACTCTTCATAATGTGTGAGCTGTACTTGCGTTTACAATTTTTTTGCAATTGTTTAAGGTATGGGCTATCAGGAATACCTTCAATGAGTCTATTGATATATTTCCATTCAGTCCGAGGGCTCCAACTAAAACTGGAAAGAGTGATGTCCTCAGGTCACATTTTTTAGATTTTCATTTCAAAATCCTTGTATTTTGATAGTTTTTTGAAGATCCTCAAAGATACATCACAATCTGCAGGGACTGCCATGTCAATAAGAAAGCTCATTCTAATTTTGTGGTCTTTTATCTCGATGTTTGAGCAATTAGTTTTTGATTGTTCTGTCTGTGTGTATTGCAAAATTTCATGAAACACTTACAGGTTCTATCCGTGTATGATATTCATACCAGTTTCATTCAGTTTTTTTCCCGTAAAAGTTGCATATTTTCCATTGCAGATATTGACCCAATCTTTCACATGGAATTTTATATTCAGTAAGTGCTACAAGATGGTCAATTGTTTCTGGATATTTATCATAGAATTTGCATTTCGGGTAAACACAATTTTTCAGTGCGTGTGCTTGTCTCGTTAGTAAGCATTGGTCTTGTGCAGCGAGAATAAAATCCTTAGTTTCAGCTTTTAACTCTGCACTATGTAGAGACTGAAGGGTACGGGGTTTGTCTACATCAGACTATTTATTACAGGTAGAGTATTGACCATGAAAAGGCTTATCTTGGCATCGTTTCTGCATTTGGTACATTGAATTTGCTTTTGCCTGCTTTTTTGCCGCTGCAGTAAGTGTATTATGGTTTATTCGCACTTGTTCACCCACTTGAAATACCCTTTTTAATTTATTGGCTTCCTTAAAATTTTTACAGGTTCTATCTCTGTAACCGGGTCTGGGTGATATCCATACCAGTTTCATTCAGTTTTTTTTTTCCCGTAAATATTGCATATTTTCCATTGCAGATATTGACCCAATCTGTCATACCGAATTTTATATTCAGTAAGTGCTAACACTGTACAACCTGATGCAAGATGGTCAATTGTTTCTGGATATTTCTCACAGAATCTGCGTTTCGGGTTAACACAATTTTTCACTCTGTGTTTTTGGTAATTTCTAGTTAACGAGCATTGGTTGTGTGCAGCAAGAATAAAACATTCGATTTCAGCTTTTAACCCTAAACTACGTAACTTCTAATGGATACGGGGTTTTTCTACATCAGCTTGTTTCATACGAGCAGAGTATTGGACATGAATAGGCTTATCTTGCCATAGTTTTTGCATTTGGTACATTGCATTTGCTTTCTTTTTAGGTTCTTTTTCCGCTGCATGTTTTTATATGTATTATGTATTTTATTATGATGTATTTTAGCTTATATGCACTTCTTCAGACACTTGAAATTCCTTTTTGAATTTGTTGGCTTCCTTTATTACCGAATTAAGCTTCTTATTTCTTTAATGGTCATTGACACAGATCTTCATCCAGTCGTATTGTTGTAGCATACCTACGGACGATAACGGGTATTTCCTCATTCACATAAATGCAATATTAAATACTGCATGTTGGTCTGCAATTGGAGATTCTTCTAAAGCTGTGCTGGTCAAACTCTCTGCCTCCGGGCAGAGAAAAACTACAGATGAGGCTATGTCGAAGGGTAGAATCTCGTCTCGGGAAAAAGCTACCCGACCCAGTTTTATACGGGCTCTACGGGGGAATTTTTGGCCGAGCCTACGGCCTCGGATAACCTACATTAAATTCAACCTTGTGCCACATCTGACTTCGTGGAGCGGTTGGAAGATATCCTGCAGTTGGAGATTCATTGTGGAATTCACTTGACTCACTTCTAGCAGTTGACTATTACTTCTACGCGCCGCTTGCGAACATTATATGTTATTTGTTTCCTAAGTATTATCGTTCATTACCGACCTTCGTGTGATTATTCTATTCAGTAACCTTCCTTAGGTTGCAACAATTATGTAGTTTCTGTAAGACAGTTTTAGTTAAACTAATTCTCTGCCTACTTCGGATATGGACACATACAGACGATCAACATCAGCCTTGGGATGATATATGCGTTGGCAATTGAGAGGTTTTCTCGTTTTGACAGCCATTCATATCAGTTATGGATGTTGAAACTGTACTGCATCACAGGGGCAACCAAAGTGTTTATGGTTGATATTCTGTTTTGTGAATTCAATTCGGTATTTAACACCAGATGCATACGCCTGTAGTAATACTTTCTTACTTTCTCTTTCAGTAGGGTATGCTGTATTCCATCTCCTTCGCTGATTCCTGAGTATTTATAGCCTTCTTCTTGTTCCACTTCCCTAATCTTGGTGACAAAATTTAGAACTATTGAGTGTGTTTCTGTAACTCCCTTCCTTGAATGTTATTTTTGCACATTTATCTAATCTGAAAGCCATACTGATGTCATCACTGAAACATTATACAGTATTGAGGATAGCATTCAATTCATTGTCGTCTTTGGCAAAGAGCTTGATATCATCCATTTAAAATACGTGATTAAACACTTTCTTTTTTACTTTGTATCCATATTTACTACTGTTTAGTTCATGTGAAAATGAGGTTAAGAATAAACAGAACAGGGGTGACAGTTTCCTTGAAAGATTCCTCGACAGATATTCAAACAATTGGAAATTGCAGTGCATTTGGTGTGATTTAGGTATGATGTGGTTTTCTACAGTTCTATGCTGTAGTTAAAGAATTTTACTGTCACCGTGAATCCAAGAGTATGGTATATTATCAAAGGCTTTACGGCAATTTATCTAAGCTGTGCTGAGATTTATATCTTTTCATCTTGGTCGAGCCATTAATAAGCAGAATTGCTGCATTTGGTCTGATGAAAATCCAATGAAGATTTTTGAAAAGCCACTGCATCCACAAAAGTTCTCTGTTTGGTGTGCATTTTTTGCTAGCGGAATCATTGGACCGTATATTTATAAATTTGAACGTCCATTTTCGTAATAGGCTTCGATAACTTTAACACGTTATTTGATTGTTAATCTTACCATTGTTGAAATTGCCAAAGACTTAAGTTGTTAAATCTGAAAGAAAAAGAAAAAAAATCATTAGCCGCTTAAACTTAATTCACATTTAAAATCGGTCCAAGTTACTGGAAAACCGGGTAAACCATATTTTACTCTAAACATTAAGCTAATCTTAACATTTATGCACAGAAAAATAGTAACACACTGGCAAATCATCTTGATGTGACTAACACTAGTATAATATAAAACAAATCACAAATATTGCACTCTTTAATCTATGTTCTTAATATGTGAAATTTACAAAACAAATCACGAAAATGAAAGCTAACATTATTATTATTATTATTATTGCTTTATTTTTACTTATATATATATATATATATATATATATATATATATATATATATATATATATATATATATATATATATAAATTTAAATAAAACAGACCACTTTAAGGTTCCATGTAATAAAGTATTTCACCACAGCCCTTTAAAGGACTGCGGATCATCAGACTTTACTTCCAAAGGTTGAAACAAAAAATGAAAAGAAATTTACACATTTTTTTGACGGACCGTATTAAGCATATGTAAATTAACGAAGTGAGGAACTGTGGTGAAATAATTTATTACATGGAACCTTAAAGTGGTCTGTTTTTTATTTAAATTATTTGCTCTGGATTTACATTGAGCTCTCTGGATTTTATCCACCTTGGGTCTACCCATACGGATTACCTAGTTTTTCAAAAACTAACTAACTAACTAACTATATATATATATATATATATATATATATATATATATATATATATATATATATATATATATATATACACAGTCTATGGAGGTACAAACTTTATTAATTATATAAAAACGGAGAAGAAGGACAAGGGTAATAAAATAAACCAGCGTAAAGAAAATGACAAAAAAGGGCTAATCGGTTTTCGATCCTTTCTTTGGAACCAATCGAGGACAAACGTGTAAATTGTGTGCACAACGTTTAAACAAACAAACAAAAAACAACAACAATAATAAATTAAGAACTGCCTGGGAATCAGCAGAGGAAAAATATATAACCACATGCCAATTATATTAAGACCTAGCACCCATTCCTTTTGCTTGCTGAGGCAAGGCTTCCTTGTGTTAATATATAATGTTTCTAATATTTTCAAATGGTAACCGGAAAGCACTCCGCTGATTAGGATAAATAAATCCCCTGTAAACAACATAGCACTCACCTAATTAAATATTTAGTAAATGTTCAGCAGTTGCTAAACCTGAAGTAGTAACCGCATTTTGTTAACTATCGCATCTCCCATGACGGATTTTAGCTGGCACGTGCTGGTCTATTTTACTATCAAACCTTTGATTAGTTCTACCTTATATATTCAACATCCAACTGACATTTATAATTTATTCTAGCTATGTTGTTAATACTGCTGCTGGTTTTGTTGTTGTGGTTGCCCTTATTGTTGTTGTTGCTGTTCTTCGTATTCTTCTTTGAAACCTGGATTCCAAATTTTTTATTTGCCAGATAAAAGTCAAACCAAAAATTTGTTTACAAATCCGAACGGGAAAAAGGGCGCCATGTTGAATTTTTACGGTTAATGGAAATCTGAGACGTGATTAGAGAAATTTGCTTTGTTGTACTTTGATGCAAATGAAGGTCTGTGTGTATGCATATATACGAATATATTCATATAGGCGCGTAAATATTTTCATATGCACACACACACACAATATAATCACACATTATAAACTTTAAAGAATGATGTGTTGTATAAATGTAAGTGGATGTGTCTGGGTTTATGAGTGCGTTCATGATTTTATAATGAACGAAAATATTGGCGCGCGCGTATATGCGATTGGGTAAATCTATATATCAAACTCAGAACGACTCGCTGCCTTTTAAAACGCCAAATTGTCTGAATCATTTCTCAACATCAGGAAAATCAGGAGGTTCGATATGACAGCAAATGTTTTATCTATCCCTGCATCTATCTATCTAAATAGATACGGACACATGGAATAAATAAATATACGCTTCTCTATCGACAAACACGTATATTTTTACATCTTCTAAATTTTCATTCACTTGTCTAGTAAATATAGAAGGAACGCTCCGAATATAATGCCTCCAACTTTGTTGGCTGGTGATATCAGAGGCGGATATGTTGGTAGTAATGCAGTAGAAGATGCACTTTCCCGCCAATAACTCATAACTGGCTTTGTCTTTTTACAGATAGCAAGCGAATAGCTATTTCGCATAATGGCGTCTAATATAAAGGTAGGAGCATCGGCGTGTGACTGAATTTCACCAAGCGGAAAATAATTGCACCTATTGGCATTCATTGACACTTGTTAATAAAACAATGGGAATGAGCACAGTTAGTGTATAATGCTTTTTTTTCAGACTTTATAGACTGTTGTTACAAAATCATAAACAAAAAGTTTTGCCAAATGACTAAAACCACATTACTTGAATACTTCCAACATCACTAGCAAATATAATAGACTAGCAGCATGGCCCGGCGTTGCCCGTGCTTGATTCAAAAATCGTACGACTAATACAGCAATCGCTATCACTTGACTTAAAATATTTTTGCCCTTCCTTTCCTTTAAAAGAGTGCTCTTTGCCGTGCTGATGTTGCTATATGCCTTACTTCTTGCCTATCGCACACTGCGAATTTTTTCTAAGCTCTATACTAAACATTAAATCTGTTACGAAAAAAGAACTAAACAAAATGAACGCAAAACGATCAACTTTAAAAAGGACTCGTAACTGGAAAAACCGAATGAAAAAACAATGTTAACAACAAATACTTTTTCACACACAACCCAGTTCTGTGGAATCAGAATCAACGTTGAGTTTAAGCAAGCGAATGAGCCAATTGGAGTAAAGTGCCATGCAGATTTAAATTTTTCCCACTTGTGACGAACGCAGCTATCGATTTTTTGCATGCTAGCATGCTAGTTAACATTCGTGTCAGTCAGCTGTTGGCTGTCACGCTGACCAATAGAATCTTCCTGCCTATTCGTGGCAGCCAGCTATAGGTTCTCACTCTGGCCAGAAGAAAATGGCCGCAAACTACATGAAAACTGCCGTAAAAGCATGAAAAAATCGATTATTTCCACTATCGATGGGAGTTGGGAAATGCAAAGGTCTTGGCCTTCCTTAACTTGGAGCATGTGCATGTAAATTTTGGTGTAAACCGTCGAAAATTGCGGCCGTGCATTCTGTTACACACACACACACACACACACACACACACACACACACACACACACACACACACACACACACACACACACACACACACACACACACACACACACACACACACAAACACACACACACACACATCCTACCTTTTATAGATAGAGATAACACATGCAACTAGAAAGGAAAATAATGCTATAATAAAGTGACTGACTTTACACACTACCTTAAACAAAACAGGAGGAAGGAAACTCCCATGAATACTAAAAAGACTAATAATAGTAACTTAAGAAGACTATTTTCCTGAAATTCTGTTTAAGAGAAAGATTTTTTGTATAAATTTCAACCAAAAGTAATCATAAAAGTTCGATCAATGTATAGAAAATGTTTCCTATATGGAAACGTTAATTTTAGCATTAGTATTATCACATATATATTTGGTTGTTTGGTTGATTTTGTTTATAATATGTGTAGCGCCATTTTAGAAGCTGTTTATCATGAAATTTTAGTAAAATGTTTACAAATGTTAAAATAGTATCTTAAAAGACAAATATCACTAGATATACGAGCAGTACAACAATGCAAATATTCGCTTAAAATTTCCTTTGTAACAAAAGAATATCTTTTCATAACGTGTGTATCGTCATTTTAGAATCTGTTTATCATGAAATGTTTGTCATGGAATCTTGAAGTGTTTAAAAATATCAAAAAAGTGTCTTAAAAGACAGACATTTCTCCTAAATATACGATCAGTTCTCTAATGTAAATACGCGCTTAAAATTTCATTTGACAAACGAATATCTTCTCATAATATGTGTAGTGCCATTTTAGAACTGGTTTAACATGAAATGTTTGTCACGAAATCTGGCTAATCAATGGATCAATTTGCTTAGTGGAAACGTTGTTTAAAAAATAATTTGCTACCTAATAAAGAGATTGATATATCCTAATTTAAATTTAGCAAACTGAGGAATAGTAGCGAAATTATCGTTTTGCGTTGTTCATTCAAGTTTGAATGTGTTGCCTTAAAAATTACTAGAAAACTGACGTTTGACACTTGTGAGAATATGTAACTATCTCTGCTATGAAGCAGAACACACACTCACTTATTCTTTGAAAAACTCTAGGCTCGAACACCATTGTTTGACACTGACGGAACAAACGAAAATCCTTTCTTTAAATTAAATCGTGTGTATAAGTGGCTTTAGTCATAGGTGAATAGATCAGGATTGTAAATGCGGTCGTAAATGTAATCTTCCGCGAAGATACCTTTTAAAAATTAAGTTATTCTGTAGTAATAATAAAATTTCATTTAAAGAACTAAGAAAAAGCAAAAAAATAAACAAAAAAACAAACAAACAAAAATGCAAGAAAAACACCCCCCCCCAAAAAAAAATAAACAAACAAAACAAATGCACCGAGGAAGTTGTAATGTACGTGTAAGACAAATGTCTTACAGGATGGTAAACAATATTATATTTTGGTCAATAAGTTGGTTCAGGTTAACTTTGCCGTATTTATTGTTTAGATGTTTCGCGAGTATCCTCTGGCCTTCCTCTGCTCTATAACTAAAACTATATATATATATATATATATATATATATATATATATATATATATATATATATATATATATATTGAGTCAATTGCCACGTCCACTGCAAGGAAAGTTGGCTCCCAGAGCCGTGCTAGGAAGTTTTTCTCCCGGAGTCGATCCTCCAGATCTACAAATCCACAATTCGCCCTTGCATGGAGTATTGCTGCCATATATGGTCTGGTGCCCCTTCTGTTTGCCTCAGGGGTTCTTGATAGGCTCCAGAGGCGGATATGCAATGGGTTGGCCCTGCCCTGGCGTCTCGTCTACAGTCACTTTCTCACAGACGCGCCGTCGCCTCCCTCTGTCTGTTCTACAAATACTTTCATGGCAATTGCTCCGAGGAGCTGCATTCGCTGGTTCCCAGACGTCATGGGTTCCAGCGCCTTACGAGGCTGGCATCCCGCTCTCACCTCTTCACTGTCGAAACTCCTAAATGTAGCCGTCTCTTCTACTCTAATAGCTTCATGTCTCGCACCTCTCGCCTGTGTAACTCCCTTCCCCATTCCGGTTTTCCTGTGAGCTATAATCTCCAGCTATTCAAGTGTAATGTCAATCGACATCTCCAGTTGCCTTGATCTATCCACTACCCTCATTCTTTCTTCTATCACTCCTATCTGATCTTGCTCTAAATTTTCTGTAACCCCTTGCGTCCTAGTGGCTTCCCGTCTTGCTTGGGGTGAAATGCTTAAATATATATATATATATATATATATATATATATATATATATATGAAATAAAAGATATAAAAAAATAAAATGAAATAAAATAAAAAAGCGATAGATTCAATACTAATCAATTCGCATACAGTGATTAAAACATCGTTAACAAGAACTTTTAGATGCATGTAATCGTCGACCATTTAACATTAAATATACAGCAAAAAATTTCGACTTTTATACAAGTTGTATGTAATAATCCATAGACTTATTTGTGCCTCAGAATGTTATATAATCATAATAATTGATTATAGATAAGACACTTTTGTATACGTCAAAGGCACAAATGCTCGCTGCTCGAATCCTACTATTTCGAATGTAGATTTTGCGGGTAGACAGGTCTCTTTTATTTCATTTATAAGTTGGCATATCTTACAACACCGATTTTGTTTAATTTGGTCTGTGCTGGACTAAGCTAAGCCTAATAAACATCTATCAAAGTTTGTTTGACGGCTGAGGTAGCTGAGTAATTCTCATTGATTAATGTGTAAGTCCAGGTAAAGATTCTGACATCGAATGCTGATTTTCAAGGGAGACAAAAAATATTGTTCTCTCTGACAATTTTCTCCCAGAAAGAAAGATTAGAAAAATACAGTGTCACCCGGATATAAGAGAGTTGTCGGGATCGGAGAAGAAGTCTCTTATATCCGGGTTTCTCTTATATCCGGGTTTGGTCTATTTTATATACACTAACACAGGCTCTAATTTGGGACCAGATAAAATCTCTCTTATATCCGGGTTTCTCTTATATTCGGGTCTCTTATATCCGGGTTACACTGTACAATAATCTATGAATATATATGTGGCTCGGTGCTAGACTAAGTTAAACTGAATAAATATCTCTATATACTTATACAGTAAGAGAAATGGAAATAGGCAAACTAAGAAGGAACAACCAATATTAAAGTTACTGATGGCCTTGTGCCTGACTCAACAAAGTTTGGTAAATAAATAAATGGACTGCCATAGTAGAAAGACAGGCAGATCGGAAAATAGAAAGATCTCGATGGATCTAGAATCACGAGAAATTTTTGCTAAAATAAATATTTTCTCAGCCTGCTTATTCTGTCCAGTGCTTCTTTTCCCATCCAAATAGAGTCGGTCGTCTTCTCTGGCCAATGTCCGGTGATAGCCAAAGGAGATTGCAGAATCTGCACTCTGAACGCAGACGCCATCTTGAAACCGATGCTAAAACAAACATGAGGCATATATTCTGCATGACTCTATATCGTCACAAACGCTGGTTTGTTTGTTATTCTGCGAGTGGAGATTTTTTCTTTTATTGTGTATATTCTTTTCTTTTTACATCACGTTTCTTTTTTTTTCCCCACTTTAAAAAAAAAAAAGTCTTATTTTACCACTTGTATTTCTTTTCTCTTCTTGATTTCCAAATCATTTCTGCTTTCTTTCTTCTCTTTCTTTTTATTTCAACCTTTCGCATTTTTTGTTACTTTCACCCTCTTTTTTTACAGTATTCTCGCTTTTTCTTCATGCTACCGCTCTTATTACCTTTCTTTCTTTCTTTCTTTCCTTCTTTCTTTCTTTCTTTCTTTCTTTCTTTCTTTCTTTCTTTCTTTCTTTCTTTTTTCTTTCTTATGTTTGTTCCGACAGTCTTACTTTTTTCTTTCTTTCTTACTTACGTTCGTTCCGACAGTATTTCTTCCTTTTTCTTTCTTTCTTTCTTTCTTTCTTTCTTTCTTTCTTTCTTTCTTTCTTTCTTTCTTTATTTATTTATTTATTTATTACGTTCGTTCCGACAGTATTCTTTCTTTCTTTCTTTCTTTCTTTCTTTCTTTCTTTCTTTCTTTCTTTCTTTCTTTCTTTCTTTCTTAGGTTTATTGTTTTTAATTTTTACATATTTTATTTTTCTTTCTTTCTCCCCATGTTTCTTTTTTCTTTTAAAATTCGTATTTTTCCAGTCCTTTCAAAAATAATCATTCACCTTTAGCCAAATACCTTTTCAAACCATCCTACACGCACTTCCACCATTTTCTAAATATCTGTATCTCCCTTTCTTCAATCGATAAATCCTTTATTCTCATTCCTAACTCTTCTATTTTTTTTTTACTTCTGACTCTGCTTTTCTATTTAATAATCTCCTCTTTCCGCCATTGTCCCCATTGTTTTAACCAGTTTGTTACTTCTTATTTCAATATGTGGTCCCATGTACAAACCCCGGTTAAATTTTCTTTTCTCCATCAGCACATTTTTTTCTTTGTTTTTCTTTTTGACATTATTTCGCCTTTTTTTAGATTTAAATTTATATCTTCACGATTTTCCATTATCCGCCTATACATTGTATACGACCATTTCTTTACACAAATATTCACATCTGAGGCAAGATGCCGAAAAGGGATCCATTTTCTTCTATTTCTCCCCCCTCTCTCTTTCTCCCTCCCTCTCTTACTCTTCGTTTGTATCTTAACTCGATAAGATGTCGAAAAGGGATCCATTCACTTTGTCTTTTCTCTCTCTCTCCCCATCCTTCGTTCGTGTCTTACATCAACGATTGTCTTTCATGTACAGATCGTTCAACCAACGATTGCTTATATTTCTTCATACATACTTAAATATATGCACGCATATACATATATTCAGTACTAACGTACACAAGTCTATCATTGAACACACGCACACTCATATATATATATATATATATAGATATATATATAGATATAGATATATATGTATATATATATATATATATATATATATATATATATATATATATATATATATACCCAAGGAAAAAGAGAGAATTGAGAGAATGTAAAGGTGTGAGAAATGAACATGATAGAAAAAAGGAAATGAACATAAGATAGAGAAAGAGAAGAGAGAGAGAGAGAGAGAGAGAGAGAGAGAGAGAGAGAAGGAAGAAGAGACATAGGCAGAAAAAAATGCTTGGTGTAGACATGTAGATCAATGCTCACCAGGCTTGTTTGGTTACATAATGAGTTCGATGTTCACTTAATATTAGACTTTGCTGTGGCCGACAAATATATATATATATATATATATATATATATATATATATATATATATATATATAAGATAATAAGATAAAGTAGAAAAGATATAATTAATATATATTTGTGAAGATAATGAGAGAAAGTGGAAAAGATATAATCATTATCTGGCAGTAAGGAAATAATAATTTTCTTCACTTTTCCTTTTGGTTACTATATATATATATATATATGTGTGTGTGCGTGTGTGTGTGACAAAAGGCAGTAGAATATTCATTGTGTACATAATGTCATTTCTATATATCCACCTCCATTCTTTATGAGTACATCTGTGTGTATTGTGTTTACTTAAGTTATCACCTAAATTGTTATCTATCTAAAGACACACACACACACACACACACACACACATATATATATATATATATATATATATATATATATATATATATATATATATAGCTGCGTGCGCGCATGCGCGTGTGTATATATAAATTTGTCTACTAACTTTCCTGTAAATTTTTATCTTCTCTCTAAATATATATATATATGTGTGTGTGTGTGTGTACATCTTCTTACTGTCAATTCTAGCCATTAAAAAAAGAAGAAAAATATCTTGCCGTTAGGACTTCTTTTCTCTCTAACACATTTTTGTTCTCTTCCCAGAATTTTCGATTTTAACTCCGCTTTACCACCCAGACCCTCACCTCTGCATCTCCTTAGAGCTCTTTGATTTTCTCTTCCTTCTACATTTATTTACATCTGAGCATTATTACTCTGTTCTCTCTCATAACTTTCTCCTTCTACGGGCTTTCTTTCTTTTTACAAAATATGTCCACCCTCAAGAGCTCCACTCTGACAAAACATCCGGCAGCCATGTTTGACCGAGTCTCGTTACCGACAGTTGATCCTCAATCAATCCGGAAGTTCTTCGACGCATGCGCTGTTGTGTGCACAGCTCGCCAGACAATTCTGTTTGCTTTGCGAATGATGGATAGTAGCGTTGCTAGGCAAGGAACACCGTTGCCAGAGGGACTCATTTCCGACATAAGTCGTACCAAAGACTGAAGGAGATAAAATCGAACACAAGCAGCCAATCTTGATGCTTTGGTGTAACCTTTATTTGTATTTCCTTATACTTTTATTTTCGAAATTTGGTCAAACCTAATATTGTAAATAAGCTTCTTAGACAACTTTCGGTGGCATTTTAATTTACTTTTTGTAATGCTGTTCTTAAGAAAATGAAGCTATAAGCATTAATTTAATAACACAAAACTTTGTAAAACCTTTATGTGAAACGGTTTTGTGAGTTTTACAATGAAATTTGTAAACGATGTTTTACAGACACAATATAGGCACCTTCACTAATTTTTGATACATAAGATTTAAAATGAATATTTATAAATGAAAAAGCTTCCTTGAAGCTTTCATTTTAGCTTTAATTGAAAGCTAAATGATTAAATTAACTATTTCCAGTAAGCAAAAATGTGTATTTGAAACAGAAACTATATTGATTGGAATCAATTTTTTCTAAAATAGTTGATTAGCACTCTTTTTTAGTCTTTCATCGAAATGTAATTCTCTGTATTTAAAAATCTTCCAAAATAAAATATACTTTTCTGAAACTTTATTTGAGGAATATTAACTGATTTGAAGTATAATTAATCTGATTTGAAAAAGTATTATTTCCTTATAGCATAAAATGTTATATATAAGCATTTCTTTAAAATAATACATAAATGTATTTTTAAAACAAAACAGTAGCTGTGTTTTTAACCGATGTCGCCATGTTTTACTTAATTGAAGAGGCGTTGACAGGTGATGTCATAATGATTGTTGTTCACCGGAGATTTTATCCGGAAAACATAATTTATGAAAATGACTTCAGCGCCTCTTTTGTATAATTTTTGAGTACCCAGTAATCTTAAAAATTTAGGAAAATATTATCTGTAATCTAATTTTAGGAATGTTGACTTTAAATTTATTATAGTCATCGATTTTATTTTCTGATAATGTTTGGTATGGTCGATCATACTTTCAAAAAATGGACACGTTACATAATATTTTATATACATAAAAAACTTTAAAATTATTTTAAATATCGTGGTGTAAAATGATTTTTATTAAGCTTTTTAGTTTTTGATTAGTAAATATAGTTTTCATTTAATAGCAATATCACCTAACCGGATGAAAGTAATGTAGTATTTTAAAAGATTTATATATTAAAAATTATTACAATTAAAATTAAAAATATTAAAACAAATACTTGTAAAAATCCCTTATTCATCGAAAAACAATATTTCTTAAGAAAATAGTGTCCTTAATAAATCTAATTTTAATAGCAGTTAAAAGTTTTTCTAATTAAATAACGTCATAGTTTTATTGCGTTTTTTATTTTACGATTCGGAGCATATTTTCGGGAAATGTGCAGTAGTTTGAAAAAAATGATTTACAGCTGTCCTGTTTTTAACTAACAAAAAAAAAAATTCGGATGAAAATTTAATTTCTCGAAATTTCATGAAATTAAGTAAGTGGTGGGTAACATAATTAAAAAAGTATTTTTACGATGATTTTCTAAAAAAAAATTTAAAAAAATGATTTAATTCATTTGTGAATAAGTCCTGAAACTTTTATTAAAATCTGACAATTATTTGATTTTTGCAAAAATTTCTAAATCAAGGTGTTTTTCATCAGAAAAAAAGTCGCTAAAACACTAATCGTAAATATTCTGTTGAACGGTGACGCAAAAAAAAAAATCAAGATTTTTAACCAAAATTTCGAATGTGCTAGAAAGGATTAAAAAAATTTAATAAAATAATAAAAAATACTTTGGTCTTTACTCTTAATAATAACGTAAACATCTACGATAAAATCTGTTTTTATTAAGTTTGGTGGCTTTTTTCGTCATGCTTTGCTGTTTTTTTTTTCAACGAAAAAGTGGGAGTCCCTAATACAATATATGGCTTAAATAACTCCATCAGATTAGGACAATCATATGGATGTCATACATGGCGTCCAACTCGTTCTGGAATGTCTAAACTATCATCTGTTTACAACCGTTTTCTTAAATCAATGATTATGAATGACTTCAAGCGAATTAATCCTTTATGTATTAAAGATAATCCTATATGAAACTCGCTTGGCTGGCGGTACAGTTTCATAAACAAAGAGCATTATCAAAAAAAAAAAATTATCATTACATGAACACTTCAACATCAACAACCAAAACGAGTAGCACATGTAATACAAAGAGTAAATAATGCTATAATAAAGTCTTTCCACATTTTAAGAAGGAAATTAATACTAGAAAAACGATAATAGTTTGTGAACTTGAGACGCCTAATTTTCTGCCGAATGTTTCCTGCAAGGAAACGGCTATTTTCACAATTACTATGCCGATTAATTATAGTTAGACGCGAATTTCTTTTCCTTGGTACCGAATATGTGAGCAACGACTAAGTTTTAGATCAAATGGAAACAAAAAAGGAAACTTATACTTAACATCAGTAAGAGGTAGCTGATGTCCCTGGTGCACAAAATGAGGAAAGAGGACCTGGAAAATCTGATACTCACAAAATACATACAGGGCAAGAGAGACAGAGAAAAATGATGCATACCAGTAAATGGATGGCGGAACAGGGATCAGGAGAAATAACAGAAAGACAAAGTTTATTAAGAGCTACAAGGAACAGGAAATTGTGGAGATACATGAGGGGACACGGGCCATAAAGAAGAAGAAGAAGAAGAAGAAGAAGAAGAAGAAGAAGAAGAAGAAGAAGAAGAAGAAGAAGAAGAAGAAGAAGCAGCAGCTTTGGTGAAAGTTCCTTGCACTGGAACTAATTTTAGTTTTAATTCCCGTTTCTCAATCCTTGTCAATAAATAGCCATTGTTTGACACTCTCTTGAATGTCTCCCTCCATAAAGACATAGATCAGTAGACTAGCATGACGGTCCTTTTTTATAGACATCGTTGCAATAAAAGGTTTTTCTCAAATGTGCAATATCCTTGACAAATCCCTGTGGTCACTGTCGCTACACAGTAAAGGTTCGCAACCATTGTTTTTATTACAACCTGCCTTTCACCCGTACGGTTTTATGATTACTTCTTTCTAAGCTTTATACGATAATATATTTTACAAAAGGATCCAGATACTAAGATTTTGTTTTTAGTTATGATGGCGCAATCTTGAACAAAGTCTCGCATTTAAAATATACACAGAAAACGCATTCATGACATCGCAAATAAGTTTTTTTTTTAAAGAAAAAAAGGATAATAACGAATTGCAATAGTAAGAAACAATAAAAAGAAAATCGTCAGGCTTGAAACAAAACACACCGAGACGTATACACAAAAATATCCATAAATTAGGTAGTTACAAAGAAAACGTAGTAGAGGATAGGTTCTTTTTTAGAACTCACCAGGACTATCAACAATTTATCTTTGTTTGTATCTTAAGTGTCTATAAGAATGACGTTTCGGATTTTTGTTTTACAGGTTGGCAAAGGAGGCCGAGTGCAAAATTGTCCATTTGGCCATTTTGCAATGGTGAGCAGTGTAAGAAAAAGCTAAAAAGACTATCTTTTGCTGCTCTTAAATTTCTTACTAGTTTTTTTTTTCTCTCTTTTTCACCCTCACTTTATCTTCTTATACATATTATTTTTCCCATCATTTTTCTGTTTATTTTTATTTTTTTTTTAATTCTTTGTCATGTCTGTCGATTCCATCTTCTCTTATATTTATGTTTGTGCTTATTATTATTGTTTTTGCTTATTATTATTGATGTTGTTGTTGTCATCGTTGTTGCTGTTGTTGTTATTGTTATTCGGGCTGTATTGTTATTTTCTTTCTGCTCTTTTGTCTCGCGTGTAAGAGTTTTGTCCCTTTTTATCTTCAACGCGTTCACAAGTTTGCATTTGTTTCCATTGTTTCAGTAGTTGCTATATTCTATTATCTTGGCATTTATTATTGTTATTATATTCATTATTATCACCATGCACTGTCATGTAGATATCTTCGTCCTTCCTCTTCTTCATATTTATATTATTAATATTATTATATAAATATTTATATCGGTATTCGTTGGCTCTCCCTAGAGATCAATTAGTAGCAAATCTCTAGCAATATTTCCAGGACTCTATATAATCAGTAGAGTATGTTATTGTCATCATATTATAATTCTGATTGTTCCTTAGTTATTTAGCTAACAAGTATGTTACGCCCTGCTAATACCTAATAAATAATAGACCATACCGTTTTGATCCCGAGAAAAGACAGAAAAGACATACCAGAGACGCTGTTTGGTTTCTGTGAATGAAAGAAAGAAAGGAAGAAAGCTAGCTAGCTAGATAGATAGATAGAAAGAAAAAACAGAGAGAGGGTAACACTTTCATTTGTTTTAACGTCTGCTTCAGTGAAACTAAAAACTTGTTAATTTCTGATCTTTTCAGCTGTACACTCTTACTTATTTAAATAATAACCTGCATTCATATTTATGATTGTTACTGCAATATTTTGTTAAAGATATTATTCCACAGGTATTTTATAGCCGTGGAAATCGCAATGAAATTATTTAATAATTAACAATTAATTCACTATATATTAATTATGTTTCAGAAGAAAAATCAAATAGCAAAACTATTACATTTTCACGGGTATTACTAGTTATTATTATTATCTGTAATAGTAGCAATATTTTATACTACCAGATATTTGATAGTTATCTCTGGAGAGCGAATTGCAATAAGTCTTCTCAAATCTCCAGCATCTTACTTACTCTCCTCCCAAACTCCAGGAACACTTCTCCGTCAAAATTGAAATTAATCTAATTTCGATTCTACTGCTTTTCGTACGATTCGCCAGTTTTATATGATGGGTACACACAGTTTTCTCGATTTCCTGGTAATTCTCCAATTCTTTCTTTCATGTTTATTCCGTGATTCACTGGTATATCCTTCAATCGCGATCTTGCAGATCCCACTTATATTATTAATGCTTATCAGAACCAATCTTCTCTTTTCGATACCAATCGCTGGATTACTAGGTCGATCAATCCCCGATTTAATGCCGCTTGCTGGTAATCAGTAAGTTTTCTAAAATCTACAGCACCATCTCCAGGATTATTATTACAAAGTAACCAAAAGACTCCTTGTTGTTTTTGATTTATTAGAGAAAAAAAAAAGATATGCTGCAAATCTTAAATAACATTAGTCATTAAAGTAATCCCTATCAGCATACCAAAAATTTTGCCAATACGCCTTCAGCTGCGCACCACTCTGGCAGTAAATATCAGGTTTCTGGACGAAGTATGTGAATGCCTGTCGCAAGTCTGCATTATTTGCAAAGAATTTCCCACGGCGGTGGTTGTTCGGAGATGGTAATCTGTTGGTGTATTGTCCGAGGGATAATGTGGATGACACAGTGTCTCCAAGTCGCCGTATGGTATCCCTGGCCACTCGCGTTACGTGAGCTTTGACATTGTCATGATCAAACAGTACACCCATGCGTTTAACCCATTCTGTCTTCTTCTTCTTCAGTGCCTGTTGCATACGTTCCAACTATTGATAATACATGTCTGTAGTGACGGTTTAGTCCGTTGGTAGAAGCTCATAGTATACCATTTATCGACTAGTCAACCAGATACAAAGCATGATCTTGCGTGGGTGTAGAGTTGGTGTTATGGTGTCAGATAAAGGATACCATTGTGATAACCAATGTCTGGCACCCATGGAGTGTAATACAGGACCCACTTTTCGTCACTGGAGGGCACTCGATCAAATATAGATACGTTGCAATACCATGGATGCAACTAGAAACAGGTTGTCATTCGTTGTTGCTTGTTGGCTCACGACAATCTTGCTTAATTTGTACGCCTCCCTGCGCATATGAACCTATACGGTATAGGCGAATCCTAACTCCTTCATCAGAAACCTGGAAGCGTTCGGCAAGCTCACCGCAGGTTTGGCTGTTCTCATTTATAACCGCCTTCAGGTGCTCATCATCCAGGACCTGTGGCCGGTCACTGCGTGGTTTATTACAAAGGGATAAATTTTTCCGACCTGAATTTCTGGAACTAATGCCTGGCAGTGCGCTGACTCATAGCATTATCCCCCAAAAGCTTGGCGTATTCGGCTACTTGATACTGCTGCAGACAATCCCATCTGAAAGTTATGAAGCAGGCAACTTCGAACAAGCTCTTTAGACATTGCCATGCTTCCTCGCCGCTGCTCAAGCTGTGACTCATGTGTGTGCGCAGAACACCCGCACTGGTCAAAAGCAGTCCCCGATACCCGCTGCTTTCCCAGCACGTGACGCATTTATTTGCGTATCTGTGATCACTTCTCACAGGACATAAAAAAACAGCAATGACTTTTTTTTGTTACTTTATATTATTATTCACAGAGTGTTCACACTAGTAGTAACTAGTAGCCTACACAGGAGCTTAAGCAACAGCAAATTTCCTCACTACTTTAGTACTTTTCTCATTGTTTTATTGTTTTCAATAATGCAGTTATCTGGCAGGTTCCAACTTTCCATCTACCTTTTAGTTTATCTCCCCCGCCACTAAGCTTTCTTCCAAGCTCTTTGTTTCCGTTCGAAGTACTCCGATAACTTCTGGCACAAATGTCATCTTCATATTTCATATTTCTCAGGTAAGGTCCAGATGCTTATCTATTTGTAAATTTTCTTTCAAATCTGCCGTAATAGCGAAATACACTATCCAACATCTTTTCTTCATGTTTACTCCTCCCAAACTCGGTCTTCTAGCCTGAATCCCAGAGAATTTTTTGTGTTTTATTTTTTAGGACAGATACTAGTTTGTGCATATACCACTAGTGTATGTGTGTGTGTGTGAGTGCGTGTGTATGCGCACACGTGTATGTGTGTGTGTGTGATAGTCAAAATGTAATCGTTTGCAATGCTGCAAGTGGATCACCTTACCTGGCCAATCCTATCTATTTTTGAGATCATTTTGGTCTCAACTTGCTTCAATGTGTGTTTCGTTGACTAATCTTTATTTCCATACAGTCTTTATTTACTGCTTTTCTCTGGCTTGATATAGTTGGTACTTATTTCGTTGTTTTGGTCGATTTGCTTGATTCCATAAAGTTATTTCTACATCGTCATGTCCATGTTGATCTATCTGCCACTCCTTCGATTTGCCTTCTGAAGTTTCTGTACAGTTGTTTTTTTCGTCATATTTTTTTCACGTCTTTGTGTTATCTGGGTTTCAGTTCAGTCTTCTGTTCAGTGCAGTGCAGATTTTAGCCGATCTTCATGTTTTTTGATCTTTACTCTTTGAATACCAGTGGCTTTTAGTTGATTTCACTGGTGATGAAGTTACAAGTTATTTTTCAAAGTCTATCACTCTCATCCCCTTATAATTGTACATCCCATAAGCCTCGTGCGTGCATTATACTTATATTTTACTGCCATTTATTGAACTGAATAAGTTAATAATAACATAATATTACAAATTTTTATTCTTTTAACTGAATAGACATGACAAAGTTAATCTTTTACACTAAAATTAACGCAATACAAGACCCGACATTCGCTCAAGGTAGAATGCTACTGTTAATGATAATGTAAATGATAATGATAAATAAGTTGTGTGATATAAAAGATGAGGTGTTTGAAAGTGAAGATTGTCAGTATAAGTAGGATAGTTATAGATTGACCCTTGAATTGAAGAGGTTAAGATTGTAATGTTCAGGGAAGGACCCACGCAGAAGCCTGTTCCACCAAGTTCTTGGGAAAAAGGCCGAGTGAAACCTTCAACAGACATCTATATTTACAAATAAGAAATATTATTCAACGATTTAAACAATTTAATAAAAAAAATTACCGGGTAGATGGCAGATTTTAAAGTTTCTACTCTTTAAAGTATCAAATTTATCTTGGTATATCTGACCAGATCCAATTAAAAAAAAAGATATAATCTATTGCATAAAGTTTTCTGATCATTTTCCTAATTTTATGTTCAAGAAGTTTCAGGAAAGTGTGGATATAAAAAATTTTTTTAAAAACTTTTTAAACTAGCCATTTTTTGTATGGCATGGTGAGTCATCCTCTATGAAAAAGTGTTGTTTTATTTCAATAAAAGTTAATTAAGGTTGTGAGAAGTCCATCTCGTAAAACATATATGCATTTTCTGAAATTATATTATCTATGCAAAATGTGAATTCTGCTATCATTTCTTCAAATACTTTAAAGACGTTACAGATGGCTGAGGCACGTACAACGTATGGGTACCGGCCGCATCTCAATCATCCTGTGCGGAGAGCTGTGCGGGGGGGGGGGTCCTGCCCGACTGGAAGACCTCAGCTCCGCTTCAAGGATGTCTGCAAACGAAACATGAAGCTAGCCAACATCGACCCCAACACCTGGGAGGCCGCGGCTGACGATTGTCAGCTTTGGAGAGCCACAGTCAGTTACGGCGTCTCGATTACAGAAGCCGCGAGGGAAGATCAACAGGCAGCAAAGAGAGCCAGGAGAAAAGCAAGGACAGCCTCCGTTTCGTGTCATCCAGTTTCATCTGCGCCAAGTGCCCGAGAGAGTGCCGCTCCAGAGTGGGACTGCACAGTCACCAGAGGTGATGTAACTCCATCGCCTAGAATTTTCTTTAAAAAAAAAAAAGCAAAAAAAAAAGCGCTACTCTATCGTCTCCCGAGACGGATGGATGCCGAACGAACGATATATAAACAAAATTACCAAAAATCAATGATCGCTATCTAATAACGGATAGCTTCTCTCTTCACTTGAACAACGATGGCCATGCAACGTAGCATAGATTTTTAGGCGGTCTTGTATTATAGCTATGCATGTAAAGCTGTCAGTAACTGGGCTGTTTGTGGGTTGTTGCGAGGAATTTATTGGGGTAATGCGTCTTATACTCTTATGTACCAAATAAAAGTACCGATACGTTTAAATAGTTTCCGCCAGTTTCCCAGTCCCGGCATAGTGCTTATTTTGCGCGACCAGCTCATTTTTAAAATAATTTTCTCCACAGAAGGATTATTTTGCTACAGGAATAAAAAGAAATCCTTGGTAGAATATTTATTTGAACGCGCACGCTTATTTCATTAGCTGAAAAAAAAAATCCTACCAGCATGGTTATTCCAAACTGCTCTTGGATGTGGTAGAAAAAGAGTCCATACCCAATAGGGTTTAAATCTAGCAAATGTAGGGGGGAATTAACAGTTGTTTCGTGTCACCCATTAATAATAAGGCGTCAAGTTATTTTGCTACCAAAAACCTTCATCCCTAGGTAACATGATGAAGATTAATGGTTAAAAATAGCCTTCAACAAAAAAACTGTGTAATGGTGATGGTAATGGTAATATAAAGCCGTTTCCTTATAAGGAAACAATTTACCGAATAGCAAGTACTGTTTTCGGTTGAAATTTATAAAAAATTCTTTTAAACGATGTTTTAGGAAAATAGGTTTCTCATGTCCAGTAACTGTTATTGTTCTTTCTAGTATTGATAGGTGTACATCACACCTGTCAAGACAGATTCCAGTTTGAAACTGAAATTTTTCGATACGCATTGAAAAAAATATTCTGTTAGTTTTAATGATCGCGTAATTATTTTGGTTTATGTAGTAAAGTTGTTGGAACTACTCGAAGAAGAATACAAATATTCGGATTACAGAATTTCTACGTTTTTACAGGATGTATGTAGATTCTTATACCTGCGATCATCGAAAATTAAAATTTAAAAAAATAAAATGAAGTCAAACACGATAAACGTACCGACATTCTATATACATTAATGCTTGTATTATTTTTTTGTTACACTCTGTAAATTGTTCCCATAGCCAAGTGAGAAGAAGAAACTTTCTCAATGTACTTATCAACTTTTAACAATAAACTCACCTGTTAATAATATACTTACCTGTTGAAGATTCTAGATTCGACGTTTGTTTTTCTAAAAATAAATCAAAAACAATTTTCATGCTTTTAAATTCCACAATGTTCATGTGCTCCTATCTAAAATAGTACTTACCGATGTTCACAAATAAACTATTTCGTACTATATTTTCTATCAAAACAGTTTAAATTTGACTATTATACCTTTACCATACAAACTATGAAACGTTAATGAGGTACAAAGAATTCTTTTAACTGCTAGGTAACCTTACCGTATTTTGGAAGGATATTAGAATAATCTAGAACCTATACTGGTAGTAAACCACCTGCATACGGATTGAAAATAGATTCAGTAAATAGAAATGGGTGTAAGGCAAAGGTGTGTCTTCTCTCCGGACTGATTCAGCCTAGACAGTGGGGTGATTCTGATAAACTCACAAGTCCTACCAAGATTCATTATTGGCGGACAGAATCTTAACAACATAAGATATGCAGATGATATAGTATTGGTAGCAGACGCAGAAAGGAACTAGAAGAACCCCTACAGAAGGCAGTGAAAGAAAGCGAGAAGGGGCTAAACATTGATTGCAAGACGGCAGAATTCATGGTTGCCAGAAAAAGAACAACGGCCCAATATACACAATGACGAATTAGTCATACCAAAATCGAGCAAATACAATTTAAATACCAGAAGACAGTAAGTGAAATACACAAATCAGAAGTATTGCAATAGCGGAAGATGCCTTACAAAAGCTAAGCAATTTATTCAGAAGAAAATTTGGTTAGAAACAATGAAAAAAGTATATATTAGTCCCCCTATATGGCAGTGAATGCTGGACAATCTCCTCACACATGAAGAAGAGACCTGAAGCAACAGAAATGTGGTTCTACAGAAGGATGTTGAGAATACCATGGACCGAACATGTGAGCAACTACGAAGTTTTAGAGAAAATGGACACAAAGAGGACATTTATAGTTAACATCAGGAAAAGACAGTTGAAAATTCTAGAGCACATGATGAAGAAAGAGGGTTTGGAAAATTTGTAACTCACATGACATACTGCAGGCAAGAGGGACAGAGGAAAACAACACATAAGCTACCTATCGAGACTGATTAAGTGGATAGTGGAACAAGGATGAGGAGTGATTGCAAAAAGACAAAATTTATTACGAGCTGCAAAGGAGAGGAAATTGTGATGGGTCATGTTCGTCAATGTCCTGAAGAAACAAGTCGCAAATATGAAGAATTAGTTTATTTCATGAAGATATAGTTCTCTAAAAAAATTCTGGGTTAATTATAGGTCTATAAAAATGGAATTAATTATAGGTTACTACATATTATCCATTAATCCCCGCAAAAAGTGACGATGGATATTAATGGATTAAAGAAGAACTGTTATTTTTATCCATTCCATAATTTTAGGTTGATACAAATGTCAAATTAAATTTAAATTTAATTTTTTAAAAATCAAAGCCCCTTTTTGCAATTAGTAAATTATTTCCCTTTGCTTGTGTCATTCAGATGAGCCAATTGCTCACAGTAGTCTGTTCAAATGTACAAACAAAAGTTATTGCTTTTGAATCCAAACAAACACATACGTATCACTCCTGTTAACCTGTAGATTATGTTTAAATTGAGACTTTGAAGTCTGCTCATTATCTAAACCCGATTTCCTTCGCTTTGGATTATCGGATTAAATCCAGTTTTCCTTGTCAGTGTCTGTTTTTGTTGTAGAGCTTCTTTAATCAGCTTTTTCCGTAAGGGTTGTACACTTGAGAAAGGTCGTAAAATGGATTTTCTGGAACGTAGTAGTAATAGAAAAAGATAATATTTTTATGTTTGCTCATAGCTTGATGTTACGGTGCAATCGATTTCTGTGTCAAGTAAGTAAAACATGGGCCTAAAAACTGACCAACGTTGGTTTCTGTAAGATGATGTGGAAATCATTTCCCTGGCTTCCGTATTTTTTCTAAGGATTATAAACGCCGTATCCCAGCAAGCTGATTAGAGAAGCAATAAAGCAAAAACCTTTAAGAGTTTACTAACATTGTGAAAAAAAAATGGTGTCGCACAGCTCTACATCAACCTATTAGTAAACGCAAAACTCATTTTTTTTTCATTACTACTATGTTCCAGACGACACATTTTACGATTTTTCTCGGCTGTACAATCCATATGGATAAAGTTAAACGTGAATTCTTTTTATTTTTCGTTTGTATTTATTTATTTTCCAGGAAGTACGTACCAATATTGATAAACAAGAAAGATGATGGTAAATATTGGTTGTCTGTTAACGTTCCTTGTCCTTCCACTTTCGGAAACTAGAGACTAAATCTAGAGTAGAAAGGCGTATTATTTTCCGTTAAACAAACACTGGTAAATTTAGCTCACATCTAATGTATTGATCTGACAAACACATTAAACAAAATCTCACAGCGTAAAAATAAAATCAAGTAAAAATCAAGATTTCGAACATTATCTCTCTTAACTAGAGGACGGTGTAATATAATCTTTTCCGAAACCAGTTTTTCACATTTGACCTTGTGTCAGACTATGTTAAACTGATTATAAATACATCTTGCCCTCAACTTTTTGTTATAATGCTCGTAGTTCGTCTTAATAAGATTCCAAAGAAAAAGACGTCCTACTGGTAGTGAGTGGACGAGTCTATCTACAACAATTTAGGGTAGCCAAGGTCCCCATTAATATTGGAAATAGAGATAACTGTGACTCGACTTGAGAAATCTATTTTTCTGAAATATTATTTTAAGAGAAAGTCTTTATAAATTTCAGCCGATAATAGTACTGGCTGCTCAGTCAATGAATGCCAAATGTTTCCTTATAAGGAAACGGCTAATATTACCATTAACATTATCATCGGTATGGCCTTGTTCGAGACTAAATAAATCATAGGTCACCTGAAGTTGCTTCACAGTGGAACATTAGATAACAAGTTTACTAAATATGGACTGATGAGGACGAAATGACGTCCTGACTGAACGAGCTTCTAAAACCACCAGCAGATACCATTTTTGTTATGGTTAGAGACAAGTCTGTTTCTCGGAGCGGGTATGTGCGTGCTTTGGCGACTTTCTGCCCGACCCGCTCACCAGAACATGTCGAGCGAATCAATCGTGTTTCACATCAATCAGCGACAGCATGAAATCACAGACTAAATTCGGAAGTGCAATGTTAAAATCACTCCAAAGAGGAAATCCTCCGTGTGCGTGTTTCTAGGGATGTTTAAATAGAACTTATTGCTTCAGACAATCGACGAATCTAAGTTGGTTAACCTAAGTCTAGGCAGGTACATGTGTAGACTTTTATCTTTTAAAGTGAATGCTTGAAAATAGGCAGACCAATTAAAATACATGCAACTTCCGCGAATATTTCAGTGACGTCTTATGAAAACGCATACACGCACATGTGAAGTTTTGTCAATGAGTGAAATAAAAATAAAGTAGACACGTTTAATTTCTAGATATTTATAGTTATTGAAGATTTTACAAGTCTATGAATTTATGAACTGCCTATTTTTTACATTCATAGAAAGAAACTGTCTTTCATATATTCTTTTTTTAGAGGCATTTCAACGTGGTGTGATGGTTAACAAGCTTGTGTCGCTAGATCAATTATGACCGGGTATTGAGTTCGATCCTTACTGGTACTCCAGAGTTTCAGCCTTGTGCCACATCCAAGCAACGCGTAGAAAAACATTTCTGGGCACCTTGACGCGGTGTAATAGTTAGCAAGCTTGTCTCACTAGAACTAATAACTGAGTCGTGAGTTCGATCTTTATTGTTTGCTCCATATTTCCGGTCTTGTTCCGCATCTAAGCTACGCTTAAAAAATCCCCATATATACTTTTATGTTCCTTCATGACTTGGCTTTCCACAACTTCTCACTTATTGCTTTAAGCAACGTTTGGTCCTTTGCCAAACCCTCTTTTCCTCAGTTCTGGCATCTTTTCACCCAAACACATTATAGGTTACTTGCTATTTCCCTGTATTCATTCATCTTGTCTCATGTGTGTTAAATTTTCAAAGCCCTCCTTCCTATCGAGTGTCACAGAAATTTCAACTTGTCACTTTCTCATTTTAAGTAAAAGTGTCTTACTAGTTTTCATTTGCGTTAGAACTTCCTAGTTGCTCACGTATTAAGTCTGTGGTATCATCAACATCCTTCTGTAGAAACACATCTCCGTCTCTTCAAGTTTCTTCACCTGTAAGGAAATTTTCCAGCATTCACTATCATACAGGTGGATGGATATGACATGGAAGTTCAATAGTTTTCTAACGAAATTTTCCTGTCAAAATACTTTGCATACATTCTAGTAGGCATCTTTCATTATTCCGAAGCGTCTTCAGATCTTTGTGTCCCAGTTTACTACAGTACCCAGATAATTAACTCTTTGTACCTACATGGCACTGATGTGTCGGAGCTCACCACTTGTTGACAACCATTGATCTTCTTAGAGTTAATGCTTAACCCTTTCTTCATTCTTTCCTTTGTTACCTTCTCTCGGAGTTGCATGTTTTCTTCTCAGCCTGTTATCAGCATAGTGTCATCCGCGTATCTTCTGTTGTTAAAATTATGACATTCGATAACAAAGCCTGGCAGGTCATCTAGCTCTCATGAGAACGCCTCTCTGTATAGGTTAAATAAATCCGGTGAGAAGACGCATTCTTGTATCACTCATCTTTCTATTTGTGTCTACTTGTTTCATATTCGCATGCATACGATTTATTTTGAGTAAATTCTATTGTCTTTCCTTTCCAAGTTTACCTAGCAGTTCAAATAGGTTTTTGTGTCCTATCTTATCGAATGCTTTTTGCGTAATCTATGAAATATATATATATATATATATATATATATATATATATATTTCTATTGCTCGCTCTGATACCATACTGATCATAAATAAAGGCACATTCTTCTTTATTTCTGGTTTAATTCTGTTACGCGCTTATTGTGCAAAACTGATCCAAGTAATCGATTACTCGTGGTGCTCTATGCCAGCTGATCTTGCGACAAATTTGCATACGCCCAACTACTCTCTCCAATTCTCCTGGCTCCGACACCGTGTTTTTCTTAAATTAAGGTGTTAGGGCGGCTATATTTCTTTTTCTTTCTTTCACTCAATTTGCACGCCAGGCATATACGTGCTCACTTTGCCACATGAGGTAAGTCATCTTCTCTCCTACACTCCTCCCTGATCTCCTGATCACATAAATTACACGGAGAGGGTGGTTGCCTTCGTCGAGGGCTTCCACGTAAAGATGGATGGCATCTGCCAATTTCTTCTCCATTTGTGTCCACTTGGTCTCTCTCGTTCTTTGCATCATCATCATCGTCTTCAGAATCTGTTTCTTCTGGTTCCGCAGATGAATCGTCTGGTTCTGCACTGAAAAACAGCAGCTTACTTGAGCCGCTTTCAGACGACTTAATATTGCCGTCACCTACTGACGTTGTAAACCTCTGACGCTTGTGGAGGTCTCTGATATGGCGTGGCGTCCCACTGATGAGAACTGAATGTGGGCTATAGATCTCTGTCACCGTTCCTTTTGTGAATTGCATCGAAGATCGACCATGTGGAGTCTTTATCCATACCGCATTTCCTACTCTGTAGATTCCAGGATCTGTGTGCTCAAGTGGTGGTGCAGCATCGATACTCTTTATGCGGGCTTGGTAGTTATATATGGAGTTCACTGGTATTAACAAAGCTGTTGCACGTTTTTTAGTGTCATTTTACACCAAATTTAACGTCCCCATAATAGAACATACTGAACGCACAGTGATACTCTTTAAGGTACGATGCCATTCTCTGATGATTGATAGGTACACCGGAATATAAACCGGATGCCCCAGCTCTCTGAAAACTTCGTGAACGTCTCCCCACAGAATGCTGCACCATTGTCGATGAGCAGGTCGGCCGGTGGCCATCTCTCGCAGAATAGCGACTCCAGCTTTTGGATGATGTTGGCAGCATCTTGATGGTCGCCAGATTTAAAACCGACTAGGGCTAATGTCAGTTAATGCCGGTCTTCATAATGTGTTATGTCCAGCCACACACTGTTCTAATTCTCGCTTCCACCCAACCATCTATTTTTCCAATGTACTGGTGCCGGGTCTATGGATTGGCACACCTCGCATTTCCTAAAAACCGCCCGAACTTTGAGACCTCTCACGAAATACAAGGTGCGCTTCACATCTAGATACCCACTACGTCGATGGATGGCAAGAATATGGATAGATTCCTGCTCTTCTATAGACGCGGTGCACACTGGTTCCGTTTCTTTCCAAACCGCACCCAGCCATCATTGAGGCACTCTGGTAAGCTGACCGGCTCGGTTCGCAATGGCTCTTACGAGCTCTATGTCAATAGTTAATTTATATTCTTCCACCAGTTTATTGATTGTGCTGAGCCAACGTCTAACTAGCATTTCTGTCGCCGCCTTGCATTAATGCAAACATGTCAAGTCGGTCTTCAGGTGAACCACAGTCGTTCTCCATTGCAATGCCATTTTGATGACTCTCAAGATCGTGTCGATCTCTGACAGGTTGATATGCTTGTCTTCATGTTCTGATCGCAGCCAGCAGGCATCTTCAACTAGGGATTCGCCACTTTCCACAACAACGCCACTCACCAAGGAGCTTGCATCAACCCACACGGTGACTTCGTGTCCATCAACGCACTAATCACCCTGTGCCGGATCCTTCTGTGCCAATCGAGTAACAATGTCTGTCAGCATCCGAGTCAGGAAAGGGTACCTCATCTCATCGCCCAGCCAGTCGTCACAGAGTTCGCGCACAGTTTTATGAATGCGGTTGTGACTCAGAGCCAGCCACATATTGGCAAATGTCCAGTCAACTTCCCACACAAGGAAAAGACACTCCGACGGGTGAGCACGTCAGTCAGCCGTGAGAGCTCACTCCCGCGACTCTACTCCCAAATACGCATTGCCATTCTCTAAACGCTCCGGGTTCTTACTTGTCAGTCCGAATCGCTGAAGATGTGCCCTTTTGCAAGCCGCAGTGCATACATTCTCACTGATAAATATATCATCGATGTACGAGGATGCAGTCCTTTGAATGGTTTTGCCCTGTGCGACTACGGTATTCACAATTGATTGCATGATCCAAACGAGTGGTGCAATATCTTTGCTCGTCTATCTTCACTATTTGAAAGAGCCATAATGATATGTCAACAGGGACTTGCAGATAGGCACGTCGCAAATCCAGCACGGCTACATTCGCTCCTCCCTGTCGCAATACCCTCAATATTTGCGCGCAAACACCTGCATTATCTGTGTGCGCGTCAGCATATTGATTGAGCTCCCCATAACCCATGACCGGGCGGACCTTCTGTTTGTTTTCCTGAAGCACAGCCATTAGAAGGATCATGCCTTTTGGGGAGTTCAAATTCTTCCTCGGGATACGGAAGTAGCCATCCGTTATCCATCCAAGGTCGTAGTTCGCGAGTGTACCCCCCCCCACTGAATGGCTTTGGTGTCGGATACTCAGCTGTCTGGTTCTTCAGGTTAGGTGGCGTCCGGTCAACTCACCACTTCCAAGACACAATCCAGATCTTCCTGTTCTGGTCATACTCCGCATGGAAATCTGGCTCGTTGATGGGGATGTCTACGCACAAGGGTCAAGCGAGGAAAGCTCACAGTCCCTTCACTGGTCACACAAACACCTCCCAACTTGATGACGTCAAATGTGAGTAGCAGGTCGTGTTTAAAGATAGTTATCAATTTTCATTTTTAATGATGGGCCATTGGTTTTCTATTGGATTAATATGTGAAGAGTTTATGGACTCTTCCATTAATATCTTTGAAACATTTTTGACAACGTAGGCAATAGTCAGCTTTGAAGATTGTAAAGGCGCAATGTCTTGCATGAATATATTCTTTAGTCTAAACTTTCTGGGTTGGGGCCTGTGTCCATCAAATATATCTACTTAAGAAGTTACAATAATTCCCTGCATTTATTTAAACATCAACTTTAAAGGGAATAAAAATTGTACCATAATACAATAGTAGCTAAAACTATAACTCCACCCCACCTGTTGTATTCTAACCATAACAGGTGCTCCCACTTCGGGCGTCGGCCTGGGAACAATAGCAATTAAGAGATGGTTTCATGCTCCTCAAAACCTGCAGTCTCTACATCGGAGGCCTGTTTCCTGGATGTAGTTTTATCGTCGTACACAGGACGATTTTCTATTTCTTTTCTGATGATTCTTAATTCTTAAGGTAATGATTGAATGAGCTAATGGCGAGTTGTACAACAATAAAATACCCACAGAAATTCCACTCTTGCATCGTTAAATACTTGAGCTTGAAAGATTTAACAGAATATTGCTATAACAATCATAAATATGAGTGCTGAACATTATTTTTAAGGAGTAAGTGGGTAGAAATGAAAATATTTTAAATTGACAACTTTTGCATTTCACTAAAAAAGATGTTATAACTTCTATCTTCTCCCTCCTATTTTTCTTTCTTTTTTTCACTGAATCCAAGTAGTGACCCTGATATGTCTTGTGTCTCTCCACACGATCAAAACGAAATATTCCATTATTTATTAGGTATTGGCAAGGCGTAACTGTTGTGCTAAATAAGGGAGGGTCAAACAGAATTATAATAAGATGCTAGATTTTTCTAAACCTATAATTAATATCAGATTTTTTATTTTTGTTTTTATAATTAAGGCCCGATTCTACACCGGGCATTAATAAGATAACAATAATTTATATCACACTCACGCCAGATCTGATCCAATAGCAGTCTATGAAATTGATTGACAACATAAGCCATCAATTGTTCATCACATTGTGTTTTGTTTTTCTGATTCGTCGGAACGGCGTAGTGACTCACACATAGGTTGTGAAGACTAGATTACTCTTCATAGAATAGACAATCCTTAGGTTGTGAAGACTAGATTCCTCTTCATAGAATAGACAATCCTTAGGTTGTGAAGACTAGGTTCCTCTTCATAGAATAGACAATCCTTAGGTTGTGAAGACTAGGTTCCTCTTCATAGAATAGACAATCCTTAGGTTATGAAGACTAGATTCCTCTTCATAGAATAGACAATCAGTGCGAACTGTAATATTTCAGGTTTAATCCACTGAAATACAATGTCTACTTTTCGTTTTTCTAGGAGAGTTGATCTCTTATTTGAGAGAAAAGTAATTTCTTAATTCACATGTCATTTAAGTTTCTAACGCTTTCAGAGTGATGAAGACGATATAATTAGTTGAACACGTTCTTGCTCCATTGAATTACTTTGGCAACGTCGTAGCAGCGCCATCCAGATAGGCAACTGTGTTCAACAGTTAGCAGAACCAGAACTGTCCGAACAAAGAAGATTGTCTTTTATATAGAGGTTCAAGACAAACGAAAAATGTCTAAAACCCAGAGACAGGTGCAAAAGTATAATGTCGTGACCCAAAGATTAGCCACGATTGTCTTATATTTTCTTATATTAATATTCTTCGGTTCATAACGTAAACAACGATTCCCTAACCTTCTTTTGATTTTCCGTTGACTGATATTCCAAATGGTTCGTATATATAAACTCAGAAATGCCACACGTGTTCGTCTTTCTGTTCTATTTTGTGACATAGGGACGTTTTGAAAATTATCATTTCATTCACGGCTGTGTGGAATTTTCATCTGAAATGGAAGAATTTTTCCTTTTTGACGTTGTTTTCAAAGGATCTGTCACTCCTTTATCACCCAGTAGGCAAAATACTAAATGATTCCCTTCCTTTTGGCAGTTTCATTACGTGACCTTTGAGGCCAATGAGAGAACTGCTAAAACCTTAACAGGAACCCCCGTTTTAAAAACTAATTGTTTTGAATATCTTAATTCTCTTGCCTGTGTTATAATCTTATTCGCTTTTCCGCGGGCTCATCGTAGGTTGGTTGCGGGATTTGTTCCAAGAATAATTTTATTATTTTCATTGTTTGTCATACCTTTCCGAAGGGCATTTCAGTGTAAGTTAATGCAACGAACCCGACTGGAATTCAAACTTGATTTTCCGATTTCTCCTTCCGGGCCAATATAAATTACACCTTTCGCACACCCACTGTCTGCAGGTGGCCAAGACCGTCGGTTTGTAAAATCCAATAGTATGAGTGTACTGTTTCAGCATGTTTACCTCAGATAAAGACAACAGGAGTAAAAACTATTCCGAAAGCATCAAGTGTTATCAACAAAAATATTCCGAGAAATTTATACAGAAGAAACATCAAGGACAGAGAGACTGAAACGTTTAAGTTAAAGACAACGAAGTTAAGGACAGAGAGGCAGAAACGTTTAGGTTAAAGACAACGAAATTAAGGACAGAGAGGCTGAAACGTTTAGGCTAAAGACAACGAAGTTAAGAACAGAAAGGCAGAAACGTTTAGGTTAAAGACAACGAAATTAAGGACAGAGAGGCTGAAACGTTTAGGCTAAAGACAACGAAATTAAGGACAGAGAGGCAGAAACCTTTAGGCTAAAGACAACGAAATTAAGGACAGAGAGGCTGAAACGTTTAGGTTAAAGACAACGAAGTTAAGGACAAAGTGGCTGAAATCTTTAGGTAAAAGACAAGAAAGATAAGAGAATTGGTTCGACTAAATCAATGTTAAATAATCATAGCAAATTATCACAAAAAATCAGATAAAAAGAAGCCAGTAACAAAAACTTTGTGATCAAGAAAACAAAAATTAGGAAGCTCGTTTGAATAAATCGATGCATAACTATTTTCTTCATTTTTTTGTTGTTTGATCGCGGGTAGCTGAAACTGCAGAAAATGAAACCGCGGATAAACGCGTTTCACTGAGCAATTGATATAATCTAACCAACGTAATTTTAATTACCATTCCTATCCAGTCATGTCTATATTTTCTTTTCTACCTTTTGACCTTATTTGCAAAATTCACTAATGTGATTGATTGTTTTTATCTCTGTCTCTACAAAGTATACATTCCTTAATTTGCTGAGTTTTGTCTGTTTTTGAGTTGATGGGGGTTCATTCTCAGGGTGAACTAGTTTGTATCAAATAACCAACGTTATAAGCATTAATTTGCCCTGAGAAATACATTTGTACGCCGACTGGATGAGGCTTATCTTGAATCTATTCAAGATGGTCGACAAGATTTGTCTTTTAATCTTTTCTGTCGATCCAAGGAAAAATGATACTCTTCCCACCTCTGTTTTTCCCTTAAAATGAATCCAAATTACTTTGATTCAGTTAGAGTTTTTATATTTAGAAAAAATGTAAAAAGTAATCGTAGAACCATCATTTCATGTTATTATTATTATTATTATTATTATTATTATTGTTTTATTTCCTTTGATTTCTGGAGTGTACACATTTCTTTCCGGATCCCGCCACAGATCTAAGGTCAGAAATGGCATCATGACATTTTTCACTGACCAATTAAAAAACATCAACAAAAAACAAAAAACAAAACAAACAACAACATACATATTTTATTATTATTATCATCACCCATATTTATGTATGTTATGTTTCCTGCTATGTATCCTTGTAGAGCCTGGTCTAATTGTGATTTAATTGATAGCACGTTTTTTAGTATATGGGATGTTCCTAGTAGGGCGATCTTCTGGATAACTTGTATGTTGCTGTTACCTGTGACACTGTTAGTAAAATTGCCCATTGCTTTTCTCACGAGGCCCAGAGCTGAGATTACTGTTGTTATAATCTCAGTCTTCATTTCACACATTCTGTTAATCTCGATCTCCAGATCCTTGTATTTGGACAATTTCTCATTAATTTCCATAGAGGTGTTTCTCTCAGTACTTCTATGTCAAAAAGCATATACTTCCTGAATTTCTTGTTTTTTATGAGAATATCAGGTCGCCGTCTACAACTATTCTTCTTCTTCTTCTTCTTCTTCTTATTATTATTATTATTATTATTATTATTATTATTGTTGTTGTTGTTGTTGTTGTTGTTGTTATCATCAACATCATCATTTCTGTTGTATATACATTTCCTTTCTGGTCCCAACCAAATACCTAACGTCAGAAATGGCTCCATGGAATTTTTCCACTGATCATTTTTGCAAAATAAAAAACCCTAAGATCACACACATTTTATATAGATAAAACTCTTCATAATATGTAAGCTGCGTGGGGTGCCAGGAATCCTTTTAATATATCTATTGGAACCTTTTCCAATAATTCCGAGGGCTCCAACTACAACTGGAGTTATTGATGTGCTCACATGCGACATTTTTTAGATTTACACTTCAAGATCCTTGTATTTTGATAATTTTTTATCTGCAATATCAATAAGAAAGCACATTCTTTTTCTGGTCTTTGATCATGACATCTGGGTGATTAGCTTTGATTATTCTGTCTGTAAGCATTGTAAAGTCCCATAAAATTGTTACAGGTCCTATCTCTGTAACCAGGTCTGGGTGATTTTCATACCAATTTCTTGCAGTTTTCTTCTCGTAAAAGTTGCATATTTTCCAGTGCAGATATTGGCCCACTCTATCATGCCGAGTTTTATATTCAGTAGGTGGTAACACTGTGCAACCTGATACAAAATGGTCAATTGTTTCTGGATTTATCAACACATTTTTCAGAATGTGTGCTTCGTAATTTCTAAGTGAAGTACCTGAAAAACATCAAAATTTTGTAATTGAAACTGAGTAGATGAAAACTGTAGGTAGCTGTCCTAGCACGAAATCGTAAATAATTGTGACCGAGTGCTTGAGCCTACTTGCATTGTTCAACGACTGACCACGCCATTTTATGGACGCTCTTCCAGAAACCGTAACTAAGGTCCGCTCAATATAATATCAATCAAATACCAATGTATTTACTTTCAAATTAATATCTTTATCTTTTTTGTTATTATCGCAACGTATCGACCGTTGTGCTCTCTAGCCATGTGTCTCGCGATCCAGGTAATTTTAGCGAATTTCGAACTAAACACAAATCTTCGTCCTGTTCTTTCTTAGCAATGTTCAGTTATTGGTGACCCTGTTTCCACTAAGTCTGAGTTTATACTACCTGACATAGTCATAATAATATTAATGATAATATATTTTTGAAGAAACTGTTGGATTTCAGAGAAATCTCTGCCACTTGCTTCCCAGCAAAAAGTACCGTATACTAGTGGTTGGAACACTGATACAATAATAATAATAATAATGATAATAAGGAAAGAGAGGGCAGTAAGAAAAACAGTAAGTATAAAAGAGAAGATTGAAAAGATGTCACTTATACAGAGAAAGAGATGAAAGGATGAACGACATAATGAATGTAGCAAGTTGTCCAAAAAATAAGTACAAAAGAATGATTGGGTAGCAGCAGTATACATAATGGGAACTACATTGACAGTGTAACAGTTTATAATCCATATATATATATATATATATATATATATATATATATATATATATGTGTGTGTGTGTGTGTGTGTGTGTGTGTGTGTGTGTGTGTGTGTGTGTGTGTAAACTAATCTTAGCCTACGCGTTTCGTCCTCTCTGGGACTTTATCAAGGCAAATGAAAGGATTTTATTTTGTAATAAGTATTTATATACAAGAGCCAAATTTTATTGCTTTTTCAATAAAATTTAATTAAAGAACACTCATGAATATTCATCAGGTTAGCCGAAAAATCAGGAATTTATGGAAGACGCGAAGTGACATTCAATGTGTTATAAACGAAAATAGCTTAGTGATGTGCACAGGAATGTCTTTGATTCTAAATGTGACTATATATGAGTTCAAATATTCGTGCATATTTGTCACTCTGATAATATATGTAGTTGTACAGACGTAATTATTTTAGTTTAAATGTGCGTGTCTGTTTTTACGTCACAACGAGTGCGTTTGTATCTAAGTGCAGATGGGAATAGAAGAGGGAACTGGATATTCACCCGTCGCGCACCCCATGTGTTGGGAATAAACGTTGGGATGTGTCTGGATGGAGTTTCACTTGTACTTTACGCGGGTCGGCTAAAGATCCATTAACGTCCCCTTGAAATTTAGCAAAGAAACTAACAAAAACAATAAATAAAAATTAGAAGCAAAAAGAGAACTAGGGAGAAGAAATTATCAGGAAGTGACACAGAAAGCGGAGAAGTATGAAGAAGAGAGAAGGAGAAATAAGACAATAGAGGGAAAAAGAGAAATAAAGAGAGGGAGAGAAATAAAGAGAGGAAGAGAAATAAAGAGAGGAGGTAGATAAAAACAGAAAAGTGTGTCAAGAAAAGTCAAGGTGATATACGGTTGGGCGACGATGCCTCTTTCGATTTATGACTGACAAGGCAGCCGAGATTCCCGCAGAAGGCTGGCGTTTCTTTCTGCGATAGATGTGATTGAGAACCAAAGCTATAAGAGACACTCTGCCCTGCTATTCAACCCATATCTGGGTTGGATTGATACATTTCCCAAAGTTATTTGCGTGTAAGTGAATGAAGGGAAATCGAATACAGAACTGAACCGTTATCCTTACACCACACAGCTCATTCTGATGAACATATTCAGTAGTATGAAAAACAGAAATCGGAAGAAAGAAACAGGAAGTGGAAGAATTAAACAGGAAGTTGGGGAACAAAACGAAAAAAAAATAATATAAAGAAGAAAAGGAGAAATACAATAATAGAAATAGCGGGATAAAAACAGGAGGGGAAAAATATAGAGATGCAGTGAGAAATAGGAGATGAAAAAAAAAAGTATGAAAAAGAAAAAAGAAGAAGGAGAGAATTCAAGAGAAAAAGGAAAACATAATCAGAAACAAAAAGAGGGGGAACTTTTTTTTAATCATGTAACCCCATGCAAAACGATAAAGCCACTGACGTGCAAGAGTTTACTGAGAGTGAAAGAAAATGAGAAAACGCTAGTGAAGTGAAAGGACAATAAAAAACGATTAAAAAAAAGACAGAAGATGTCAATTTATGTTAGATTTAAAGTTTTGAAGATCGTAGTCAAGAAAGCAGGAAACCGGAAAGTTCCTCAATCAAGAAGTGCGAGAGAAGAAACTATTAGAATAAAACTTACGGTTGCATCTAGCAGTTTTAATATTAAAATGATGAGACCTAGTTGCCAATCAAGTACTACGCTTGATAAATAAAGAATAAGAAACAAGAGGAAACTGAAAAAAAAGGTAGAAATAAATAGATTGAGGAGGGAAGACAAGGAGAAGAGAACTAGAAACAGGAGGAGAAAGGAAAGTAGAAAAGAAAAGGTAGGAAGAGAAGGAATGAACAGTATGATAGAGAATAACTTTCTTCGGAGTCAAGCATCGTCGCAAAGAATTATGAAATTGAAAATTTAATGAAGCAATTGCTTGTCATCACAATGCTTCCTCTGTTAACCATATCTCACTTTGCTTCCTTTTTTAAAACTCTCTGTTCTTACACTTGAAGAACAAGCATGTTTCTTTTTATTTACCCCTTCCTCAAAGTTTACAGTTGATTCATGATTGTTAGATGGATTTCCATTTCAGACATATATGATAGCCTTTATTGAAGGATCAAGTCACAAAGAGCCTCCAGCTCAAAACTCTTTTCTTGTCCCTACGCACCGACTTTCATAGGCCTGGGTTCTACTTTGTTTCAATCCTTTCCTACGATTCCCTTTGCTGTAATCTCTTCAAAAGTGCCACGTGTAGCGTGTGTGTGAGTGACAGAGAACAGAACGGGAGACATGATATTCAGAAACGGGAAGAAATAAGTCAGTATTTTGAAATAGGGTAAAACGAGTAAAGTTTTGTCCTTCCTGTGTCCATCTATGATTTATTTGTTCCCAGAAATCTAATGATTCCGAACAAGCTCGAAAATCGATCGTCTCAAATTTTAACATTAATTATATCTTCTCCCCAATTTGATGTTCGTTCTAAGTATCTGACGGTTGTTTCTCAGGTTCAAATGACAGCAAATCTATTTAGATAGCTAGCATTGTCCTCAGTATACTAACCAGTTTCGTACTTCCAAAATTTGTACCGTTTGTACATTTTTTCGAATCTCTGATTCTTCCGGTAGTTTTTCCGTCCTTTCCGGATGATTCTAGACATTATGAGCACGGTTATGATTCTAAATTTCTTTTTTCAGAAAGTCTTGGAAAAAAGGGAAAAGTCTTGCTTCTACCCATTTTTCGCACGATCTATTCATTTTCCGCATTATTTACTATTTCTTCTTGAGTTTTCGTAACATCTCATAGCATTTATAAAGGGTTAAATGACAACATGTATCCCGATAACATTAGAATTCGATTCAGATTTCCGGCTTATTTCTTCTAGAGAATTTATTTCTCGGATTTTTATTTATTCATTCTTTTTTGCAAACTTCATTGGCAATTTTTATTATTCCGTAAAGCCATATACAATTCTACCGTCTCGATAGCTTCGATCCTTTCATGGTTTTTCCAGTTCTTCAAGTTTCTTCAAGACAGTTCCAATCGGGCCAGTAACAGTAAGATTATTATTTTTATCATTTCATTCACATGAATGTTCATATTCTGGTGATGGTCGCTGGAGATAAAATGATAGAATGTTTCCTAAAACCTCCAGCACCTTCCTCAGTATTTTTGCAGACCCACGCAATGGGGGGGGGTCTAGACTGTCTTAGTTTTTATTCGATTCTCCAGTTTCTCCAATCTTGCCTTAAGTAATTTATGTGAAACAAGAGAGCTGCTTTACATCTCGATTTCCTAATTTTTTATGAATATTATATTTGACACCTAATGTATATTTATTAAATATAGTACACAGCCCAATACACACCGTAAACGAACAGTATATCCACTGATATACCACGCGATGTACCTCGCAATTCACAGTGGGCCATCGGCTATTGCTGCTGTCGTCAACATGCAACCCACATTTTAAACATTCTTAATGCAGATACCGTGGATCGAACATGTGAGTAACTGCGATGTTTGGGAGAAAATGGAAACAAAAAGGAAACTAATACTTAACACCAGGGAGAGAAAGTTGTGGTTTCTTGGGCATATAATGAGGAAGGAGGGTTTGGAAAGTCTGATACTCACGAGGCAGATAGAGGGCACGAGGACACAGGAAAACAACGCATAAGTTATTTAAAAAGCTTTAGTAAATGGTTGGCGAAACAAGGCTAAGAAAAAATAACAGAAAGACAAGGTTTATTAAGAGCTACAAGGGACAGGAAGTTGTGGAGAGACATGATTGTCTATGCCTCGAGGGGACACGGTGCATAAAGAAGATAAATGCAGTGGAGATATATTTCTTGGGAACATATTGATTTCCGGATCTCAATTAGTTTTAGTTTTTTGTCAAAAAGAACTATAAATCGTTACTTACAACTTCAAGGCGAGCACGCCGCCATGTTTCTTACCAGATAGAAACTGTGGTTGCATTTGCTTTCTTTTTTTATGGAAGAACGCACATTGCTGGTGAACCGGATTTAGATTATAAATTGCCAAGAGTAGTCGCAGTGTGTAGTCGAAAGGATGGGGAAAAAAATTGTACCTAACGGAAAGTACACAAGTCGATACCTGATCATTATCGGCTGGGTCACCGTGGAGAGGGGATATAATGTTGAAAGACCCAAAACCCTGAATGAATCTCGGCTAGAAACATCACTGATGATATGTACCAAAGCAACCAATAGATGTATTTTACGAAATAAATATACTTTTTAAGAAATGATCTTTAATATTTAAGAGATTTTTTTTTCGTTATTTTCTCTTTTCTTTTCTCCCTTCCGTATTTTTTAGCTCTATTATTTTTCAGTTAACTGAAAAATATTTACAGCGAAATCAAAGACACCTGAGACGTAACATATTGCTAGATAGGTGCATGTTGGTGGATGTAGTTTATTTATGTTTTTCTCTCTCGCCGATACAATATATATATATATATATATAGAGAGAGAGAGAGAGAGAGAGAGAGAGAGATCAAACGAGCAGATATAAGCAACCGTATACCTGTCAAACGTTATTATATCAGACCCAGAAGCGTGTCTCCAGTAATAATTTTAAATTCCTATTTTTTCCTTTATTTATTTATTTTATTATGTTACAAACACTTCTTTTTTAAAAAATATGAACCCTACTTGCACCTCATTTCCTGCACCTTTTGTACTATTTTATTTTTGGACTAAGAAGCAGCCTTCTTCACATGTGACATCTGTGTATTTTTATATAAAAACATAAGATATAATTTGTGCCCGATGAACTGGAAAATCAGCGTAACTGAAGTGCCCACCAAAACGTAGGTATATGTATATTTATTAATATATATATATATATATATATATATATATATATATATATATATATATATATGTGTGTGTGTGTGTGTGTGTGTGTGTGTGTACTTAGTGTATAGGGTAGAAGATCATTATTCAGACATGTAACAGACAACAAATGTCTATTATGACTTAATTATGTTCGTTACGATGCTTGAAACGGCAGCTGATAAAACATAATAGACATTCGTTGTCTGTTATACTTAACAATATCTGAATATATATATATATATGTGTCTGTGTGTGTGTCTGTGTGGGACAACGATATATAAATTTCTTTATTTCCAGGCTAATTTTAGGAGAAAGAAGCATGAAAGGCCTTTATCGGATTATATTTATGTTTCCGGTGATTCGGCTACACATACGCACGAACTAAAGAGAGACGCAATACATTTTTAAATTTAAAATATTTTTTCCCAAAGCACGTATAAAACGAAAATTTAATTGTAAAATTATCAGCGTATCTCTTTTGTTAATGCGCATGTGCAGTCGCATCAATGTAAAAAACAATTTAATCCAATGAAATCTTAAAGTACAAAATGCGTCACACGAAAATATTTTCCATTTTCTCATAGTTCATTTCAAGATATATACTTCGAAAGTGCTCCCTTCTATATTTTATATTAGCTTACGACGTTAGAAACGGGTGTTATTAGTTTGGGTGTAGCAGTTAACCGTTTTGGCTTTGTAACTCTCTACACCAGCGTTTTTCAACCAGTGCGCCCGGCTGCATTAATGCACCTTGAAAGGAAACCCAAATTAACAGTAGAGTAATTTATAAAATAATTTTATATTTAAAAAATTTAGACTTCCATGTCTAAATCAATTATTTTCTTATAATATTTGTTGTGGTAGGATCCACCTAATTTGCATAGTGGAGCACCGACCATATGAATATGCGTGGTACCGGGAAGAGAGGGAGGAATCAAGAGATTCAACCAGAGACTCTGCTCGACTGCGACTCAGTCAACACATTCTCCAGGAACGGTCTTACCAGGAATATACAAAAGACTATATGTAAATATTGTGTACACTTTCTTGTTTCAATACATTTTGTTCTAAGTACATTTTGTGTTGCATTATTATTCCATGCATTAGTCAAGTTTCAACAATATTTTAAACTGTTTGCTAATTTAAAATTTCCCTAGTTTTCTTTATTAAAATTTAAAGTACGCCCAAGAATGTTAGTTTTTCTACAAGTGAGCCCTGAAATAAAAATAAAGTTTGGGAAAAACTGCTTTAGACTCTTTCTCTCAATATACGTTACACTAATATCTGTATTAAATACTCATTTGCCTTTGGTAGAATATACGCAACTACTTAAACCACTAAGCAGCATCTGTTTGTCTATATCTAATCAACGTATGAGTACGCGAACATACGTGTGCACATACAATGAAATAACAAATGTCATGATAAGAATAATTCGTTGTTGATTCACGCAAGATTCTTGCCTATCGAATGCATGGGCACATAATGTGTAAACGAACAACTCAACGCCATCGTCGCTTTGCACATGCGCAGTCAATGTCTTCCTCCGAATTGTCTAATGGCGAAGGCGCCGATGTACGAAATGCTTGCTTTGTTTTCGTTGTTTTCGTAGAAACTCTACAAGTTTGGTTTCCTTGCCGTGTCCCTTCATGTGAAATCCGAGCACTAACAGTAAATGTTGCATGCATTTTACTAAATATTCGCGGTATGAGCTCTCATTCCTTTGGTCTCTGTTTATAATGACCAAGAGATGTGGGTTTCTATACGTCTTCGTGTATTTGTTTATTGGAACGTTTCGGAATCATTGCAGTCTATCTCATTTGGTCTCTTTACTCTGTTCGCGAAGTAATATTTGTATGCATTCTTATACACATCTGTACAAAACAACGATATATTCGTATACTTATATAAATATATACATGTACAATTCACCTATCAAAAAAAACACATTTCCGGTGAAGGTAAAATTTACATATCAGGTAACGCAAAATATCCCTTCAGTTTATAAAATAAATACTTTTAATATAGTTTTGATATTAACTGTATTAATCACTATTTTTTACTATATTATCTCAGTATCTTCGCGTGAGTTCTAGGTGTGTGTGTGGTGTAAGAGATAAAGGCTCGGAATGAGAAATCGGAGAACCGATCTCAGGTTTGTTACATTCGCTTACGCACAAATACCCCCAAGCTATGAGTTAAATAGTAGGACTTTTACCTGGAAAAATTAATTGTTATATTCTCAGAAAATTGTTAAAGCAATATTCAGTCGCAAAGAAAAACTATTATTCTTTCAATTCATTATGTTTGGGTTTTAAATAACTCACGAATGATTGATATGCCATAAAAACGAATCAATTAATTCAGGTTTTACAACTTTGATCGTCCAGGAACCATTATTTTTATCAGCCTTGATACTTTTGTAGTCAAACAGGGAAATTAATTATTTTCATTAAGAGAATTATATGAAGAACATTACAATTAAATATATATATATATAATATATCCTGAATACGACGGATGAGTGAGATTTTCCCGCCCAACCTTTAACAAATTTTGACTACTCACCAAAGAAAGATGCCACCCGTTAGGCGTGTGAAAGTAGCTGAAAACATTATTAAGAGTTGACCCAAACCTTGTGAGTGACGTAACGAAACTTCGGAATCTGTCTAAAATTACGTTAGCATGAAGTTTCAAGTCATTATAAATGGTGCTTGAGTGTACTGGTATTGCTCAACTACTGATAACGCTAGATTATGCGCTGTCTCAGAAAAAAAAAAAAAAAACAAAAAAAAAACAAACTAAGTTCTGCTATATATCTCGAGATTCTTGACAAAATCCAAAGAAGGATCTATCATGTTACCGATCCTGATCAGGTATTTCGACTTCAATCACTTTCTCACCAACGTGGTTTTTCTTCGTCTTTTCTACAAATATTTTCATGGCAACTTTTCTGCCTGGAGCCCTGAATACATGAATTTTAGCATGATACTAGATTGGCGTCTAGTTCCCACCTTTTTACTGTTGAAATGCTGTTGAATGCAACCATCACATCTCCCCAACGGTTTTGTTCTCGCACTTCCTCGCTGTGGAAGTCCCTTTCATTTCTTTGCTTCCCCGATAAATACAATCTTCAAAAATTTAAATACAATGTCAATCGTCGTCTTCTGTCTTCTTGAATCCCGTTCATCTTTTGTCCTTTCCTCAATCCTCCATATACTCAGTCTTTTGTCTCACTTTCATTCCATGTAACTATCTGCGTACTAGTGGTATTCCCACCTTGCTTGGTGTGAAATGGTTAAAAACAGTTCTGCTCAGAATAGTAACAGTATAATATATAATATACTATATATGTAATATATAGTATATACAGGTTGCTTCTGTGGAGTTTGAATAAACGCAAATGTGCTCAGCAGGTAACAGTGCACGAGAAATTTCCAGATGAAATCTTTGACTCAAAGGAAGCCAACAGTATGGATAAAATTAAGAGTTTTGGACACTATTGAGAGTGGAAAGTGAAGACTGTGAAGCTCCCGTGCATAATTGATAGCTGTTCTCCATTTTAGGTCTTATCTGGATCTTATAAATGTAAAGGATAGAAAGAAGATTCAGGTACTTACACGCGTGATACAGGGAACCGATATTTTTTTTACAACTTTCGCAATGGGTCATATTTTAAGACATTTTTTATGTTTATACATTCTTTTTTATATAGATACAAATATTCAAGTAAATGCTCTGTTTATAATAAACAGTATTAAACAACATTTAACGGCCTGAATGTCCGAGAAATTGTCATTTGGATACGCATCGAGCAGATATGAATGTATGAGAGAAAATCATGGAAAATTGTAGTTTAAAAACAGTAAAATCGACCTTTCTAACCGAATCGCTCCTCTGTGGCGAAATCGGTAAAAGCACGCCAGGCTATATGGCGGTTCCGGATAGGATACTGGTTCGATTCCTGTCTGAGGAAGCATATTTTTTATGAGAATTTCTCGGACATTCAGGCCGGTAAATGTTGTTAATATTGTTTATTATAAACAAAGCATTTACTTAAATATTTGTATCTATAAAAAAAAATGTATAAAAATGTCTTAAAATAATTGTCGGACTTTGTCAATTTCAAAACGGATCATATGTACGAGTTCCACTTGAGGTCTGGGTTGAGTTTAAGTCCCAATAGGTGTTCAAGGCACGGAGCCTCCCTCATGTAACATGCGTTCATCACGATTCATGGAAATTGTGTGTAATATCGGCGATGGTGGAAGGACACTAGTTTGGTTTTTGAGGTATTGAATGTTACCAGTCAATTTTTCCCCTACTGAGCTGTTAGAGTTAGGCTAAAGGAATATCAGCTACCAAGCTCTGGCCATTGAGGTATTTTGAACTTTAACACGATTAATTTACTTACTCTCCGATCTCTTACATTTCACATTGTTGTAATATATCCACTTCTCAAGTACATTTTTTTTTATTTGATCACTTTCAACCTGCGCGGCTTTAATCAAACTTAGTGCAGCGTTTAACGAGAAATCTTTTGCGCGGAACTCCACAAACCACTTTTGATAAATTGATAATTCACAATTTTCTTCTATTATGTGCTGTGTTCGTTAATGATGGGTACAATAAAGACTCTCCGCAACTTCCTATTCTTGGTAGCTGTTAGCAATACTCTGCCATTCATAAACTCAAGCTCTGTAGGTAGTTTGCTTGCTGTTTTCTTTCGCTTCTCTTGCTTTCAAATATGTCCTGTAGTGTAAAATTTTCTAACCCTTCCTTCCTCATTCTCATTGTGATTCTTAGAAATTTCAACTTTGTGTTTTTAGTTTCCATTTTTCTAAAAACTTTCTTGCTTTATACATACTCTGCCCATTGCATTCGCATCATACTTCTGTAGGGCTACATATCTGTTAACTCAAGTCTCCTTTTCATCGACGAGGAAATTGTCCAACATTCACTGCTATATATTGATATTACATTAGGTACCTCCATGAAATCACTAAAAAATCAGCATACCGTGATGAAAACATGCTTCAAACGCAACGAAAACATTTTTATCGTCACAATCTTTATGTTATTATTAAGAGGAAGTATTTTTTAAATATTTAATTAAATTATGTACTCCTTTTTAAAATATTCAAAATTTTTATTTTTCAGTGGCTTTACTAACTTTAAGCATAGAACATTTTAGCCTCTTTTTTGCGGTGACAGACATTAATTTGGAAATTCTTGCAAAAATCAAATAATTGTCGGATTTTAATAAAATTTTTAGGACTTACACATAAAGAATTTAATTATTTAAAAAAAAATTTTAACTAGAATATCTTGGTAAAAATATTTTTTCACATGTGTTTCGTTCACTTGCTTAATTTTATGAAAACTTGAGAAATTCAACGTGATAATTTTTAGTGACTATATTAGTTAAAACTAGAATGTTTTGAAGAATTTAAATCACCGAATTTCTTTGCAAAATCGGACATCGTTTTACCGAAAACCTGTTCTGAATCGAAAAATAAAAAACGTAATAAAAACTAAGGCATTATGTAAATAGAGAAGCTTTTAATTACTTTTATTAGTAAAAGTCTGAAGGAAAAAAATGTTGAAAAATGTATTTTTACAAGATTTGTTTTCATTTTCTGTAATTTAAAATTGAATAAATTGAAAAGGCTTTAAATCTTTTAAAATTCAGTTTCACTATGATAACACTTAGGAAATATTGTTAGCAAGTAAAACATATTTGCTAATTATATACTCTAAAGCTTATTACAATCTGAATCCGAATATTTTTAAAAGAATTTCGATTTGATTTTTATGTGTGATATACATGAAGAATTTCTAAGTATAGATGTTCAAACCTATAACATTATCATTAAAAGATCACGTATTTTACGGGAAAAAAGCCTCATATAAACTTTATCGTCTGTTCCATCATACTTAACTATGAACACGTTCGGCGGTCAATCGGCTGTCAATAAATCGATTAACACGTCAGAAGAACAAGACCCAGTGGTTAAGAAATGCATATGCATAACATTTTATAGTAAGTAGCATTTTATAGTAAGCAATATTGGTTTCAAATCAGATTAATTTAACTTTAGATTTGCCAATTTTCCTCAAATAACGTTTCAGAAATATATATTTTATTTTTGAAAGATTTTTAAAACCGGGTATTAACTTTTGTTTGCAAATGTGACAAAATCGATTTTACTGAAAAAATTTTTTCCCGATCAATATAATTTCTGTTTGAAAGACACCACAAAGTATTTTGCTTAATAGAAATAGTAAATTTTAAATCCTTTAGCTTTCAATTAAATCTAAAGTGAAAGCGTCAAGAAAGTTTTTCATTTATTAAAAATTCATTTTAAACCTTACGTATACCGAGTTAGTGAAGTTACCTATATTACATGGTAGTTCAACACTGTTTTCTTTGTTTCTAAAGATATTTTGCTGTTATTTAATACTTTCTTTATTTTTGAAAGCCATCTTTGCTATTCAATAGCACCTTCGGATTTCGGTGTCATATATTCCCAGATATTTGAATTTCTGTACTTGTTTGATTATGATATCTATATTACGTATCTCGCAAGAAAGTTCCTCTTGCTTTCATGTTATTACAAATAGTATTTAGTTCTTTTTTCTCGCTTTCATTTACTGTTTTGAAGATAGAAGAGTTTTTTGCCCTTTCAGTCAACTGCTTAGATTTTTCTTCTTCAGCCACTGTGACATGTCAGTGAGGTGACCGTTTGTCAAAATGATTAGCAATCGGAGAGATAAAAAAGAGAAGTGAATTCACACCTTTCCCAATAGCTAAATGCGAAGTTACCATAAACATACCAGTCCTCCTCCTCCTCCTTATCCTTATCCTTCCTCTAAATCTCATATATATATATATATATATATATATATATATATATATATATATATAATATATTGTTGAGTGTTTACTGCTTTTTGTTGGTTTTTTTTTTGTTTTTTGTCACGTGGTCATGGTTGTTTTTTGTTTAAGCTATATATTCTGTTCCATTTTTACCTTTTTGGCCAGCTTTACGCTGACTTTCCGTTTAGGTGAAACCTAGGTAGCTTTACCTGGCCCTTTAGGTTTATATTAGGTTTGCTCTACTTCGTGTATTGAGTACTTTACGTAGTTACTTTTACTCGTTTTGGAGTTTTTTTTCTTTGAACTCTGAACTTGAATTCTGGACGATTTTTTGGGCCTCAATTTCATGTTCTTAGTTCTTTCTTTTTTTATTCCTCATTTTTCCTTGGGTATTGGTTTGTTCAACTTCAAGCCGAAATACCTAAGGTTTTTCCAAATGAGTATCACTATATATATATATATATATATATATATATATATATATATATATATATATCAAAACTACTTTACAAACTATTGGGCGGGAACCTCACTCCAAAAGAAGCACATCCTTCGTTTTTTAGTTATTAAGATCCAACAAAGTTTACGGTAGATAGCGCTGTGTTGTGAAATAGACTAGGTTACATTTATCATTCGTGTATATTTGGGGCTAGTCTGTCTTCAACGTTCAACGTGTGCAGTAGTGAGTTAACTGAGAAGTGTTCCGTTTAACAATGGCAGGATATTCATATCTGAGCAGGCAGATATGATTTTTACAGACTCGCGTCAATTACCATTCGCATGGCTGTTTCAGATCGAAGGCAACCGAGTCATCCAACCATTGCTGGTTTTATTGTCGCGTTGCTGAGACAGAAACCGTGGGACCACGAACCATGGATTGAGAAAGACCGAGATCCATCCGATACGAAGAACATATTCTACAGGTTGTCGGAGGCGATCCAGGTATTAGCACACGTCAAGTGGCCCTAGCATGTCGTACATCTCATAGTACCGCATGGAAGGTACTTCAAGAGAAGCTACTATATCCGTATCATTTGCAATGTGTGCAGGGTCTTTCACCCTCTGATCACTCACCACGGGATAACTTTTGCCAATGGTTTATTGTAGAAACCGCAGATCGGTTATTTGTCTCTTCAGTCTTGTTTATGGATGAGACAAATTTTGGAAGAGATGGAATAACATATTTGCACAACCAACATTTTTGGACGGTTCGGAATCTCCATGCAACAACACAGGCTAGAGACCAACATCAGTTTACGATTAATGTGCGGGCGGGACTAGTGGGTGACTGTCTGATAGGTGCATATGTTCTCTCAGCACGTCTTACAAGAGATGTCTACAGGGACTTTATTTCGAACTCACTTCCACTTGGATTGTACATTTAACAGCTTCTAGCGTAAACTTTCAACTTAATAACTCAAAAACGAAGAATTTGCGGACATATGTTTATATCGACTTTTATCTTTGTTTTTGTGAACAAATCGCACACAAAGTTTGCAAAAGTATTTTTGATACACCCTGTATATATATATATATATATATGTGTGTGTGTGTGTGTGTGTGTGTGTGTGTATCAAGTATATGATTGACGTATACGGAATAAATTCCAATAACCAACAATTACTATTCTTAAAAGAGTGCTCATATATATATATATATATATATATATATATATATATATATGTAATTATTTATTTAAAAATTATAAATTAAATTTAAAAATTATAAATTAAATTTTTTAAATAAATAATTATGTATATATATATATATATATATATATATATATATATCAAATGTTATTATAATGAATAATCTGTATTTGAAATAGACGCACCATTTTAATTTATTAAATAGTGTGCGCTACGTTTGTCGGCCTGCGCATTTGAGAAATCTTAATGATGAAAATGGTGCCCCGACAAGGATCGATCTTATGTCTCTCTGTCTATCTCAAATACAAAGTGTCTTTCATAAAAATATCGGATTAAAATCCATTAATTAGTTTATATATATATATATATATATATATATATATATATATATATATATATATATATATATATATATATATATATATATATATATTTTGTCGATTAATTTTAATGATCGGCTTTTCCAAATTGCAAATAATGCTTCTTAGATAAAGAGGAAATTCCCTAAGAAATTGCCCGACGAGTGTTGTGACGTAAGCTAGAGGTGTCATATTTCTTGCACTTTTTCTTCCGCAATACATTTCAGAAAAAAAGTACAAGAAATATGATACACCTCACTTACGTCACAACACTCTTTGCCTACGTCATACTATCATGTTATTAATATATATTTTCATTGCTCGTTACAATTATTTTTAAAATTGAAACGCTCTCATTAGTTTTTGTTTAACAAATAACTTTGTCATGATGAAAAAAAAAAGAATTTGTCACCACTTGTATCGAGAAAATCAATAGAATTTTACAGATAGCTCACCCAAAAGTTGTTCACTTTTGACGTAGAAAACTTCAGAGAGTGTATATTCAAACTAAAAAGGATAGATTTAATGTTTTCAGTGTGTTTTTCAACAAATACATCTATTGAGTAGGTGTTTACAGTATTACTTTGCTGGAGGGAAACATTTTAATTAAATAGTTTGATAGAAATACAGGCAGATAGTAAATATCAAAAAATGTTTTGATTAAATATTGGTCTGATTAAAAAAAAGTTCGGAAAAATACAAATAATAAATGTGAACAAAATGTTCTAATTCAGTGGTGGCTGAATAAGAATAGAACCTGTGGAATGAGTTGACAAACGCGAATGATAAATGCGAATAGAACTTTTTTATCAAACGTTGATCGAATTAAAAGTAACTACATAAAGCAAAACTCTGGAGCAATTTTTCATCAGCCCACTAAGATTTTTCTGCATTATGGATATAAAAGGACAATTCTCAATTGAACCCTTCTGTCATGACATCATGGACTCATCTGGTTGGGTAAGGTCCATACTTTCTCTTGTCCAGTGGAACTCGACGAAGACCTGCGTTCTGCCATGGTTCGAAAAAAAAATGGCGAAAATATATGAATATATTTTTTATTCATATCTGCCGTAATAGCAAGAAATATATAAATCTTTAAAAGTGTAATACGCCAGGATATACAACCGTAAATCACTGAATTAAAAAGGACGAAGTGCAATTGTACGAATGAAATATTTTTCTCTAAAGACTTGAATGAAGCTGATGTTAAAAAAGGATTCTTTTGCATAAATGTTAAAGGTTTAATTAAATTCCAATAATTACATGAATTTTGCAATGATTTTGAAAATCGACACGTTCTTACGACCCCAGAAAAGAGGATGGCATACTCTTGCTCAGTGTTAGCACAAAGTAAATAATATTTTAAACGCAATTCTGTTCTATTTAACACACACACACACACACACACACACACACACACACACACACACACACACACACACACACACACACACACACACACACACATATATATATATATATATATATATATATATATCTATGGATATAATTTATTCGAAAATTATAGCATAAATGTTAAAAATCACAACAGAAATAGCCATTTTGTTTCAACACTTCTGGTATTTTATCAAGTGATGGTGTTGAATGTAGAATAAAGAGTTTTAAAAGGTTCAAATCGACCCTCGATAAGGGAAACGCTGTTGCGTAAGCTACAATGACCAATCAAAATACAAGTATATGAGAATTTAAAACTTGACAACGAACCTTGGTTATAATAATTAATGTTTTACTGTATTGAGCACTCTTGAATTTATTCCATATACACCAATCTTATACTTGGGTATATATATATATATATATATATATATATATATATATATATATATATATATATATATATTTGCTTTTTTGGCATGTCTGATTGAATAAATTACAGACATTATTTTAATAAAATCCGTTCATACTCACGGATATATATGTTAAAAGATGAGAGAAATCTGCTTTAGCTGTTTAAATTTCTTAAATTGTTTAAATTTAAACAGCTATAGCACAATATAGAAATATTCACAACAACTCAATTGAGAAAAACAATATTCAGAAGCAATGATGATGTTAAGATAAATGTCGAGAATTATTGTAGACTCTTGGACATTATAGACTCTTGGAGATTATTTTGAGTTGTACAGATCAAGTAATTTTAAGCTAGGCTGTATATGTATGAAAAGCAATTCTTATTCACAATCTACAATCTGAAAATTGTCCACCTTGGTCCAAAAGGTTCAAAACCATGGAATTAATGGAAAGACACTAAACTTCTCTATATTAATATGTAAAATAATTCGTTTAGGCATATGGAATATTAAGTCAATCAAAAAATGATTCTATGGTAAATATTTTGGGATTTATGAATGAATAAAATTGTTGTTATACTCAGTTAGTTTCCATAATAAAACCTAACATTCCCCAAGCATGTTCCTATTCAGATTTACAATAAAAAATTAGTACAAGTTAAAACACAAATGATATATTGTTTATATAAATATATCCCGATAATTTTATCAACATCAGTTGGTTAATTCCAACTGTATTGTAAAAAGATTGTATCGCTTAAAACAATCTGATCTAATGCAGCTGTATTTGAGTATGCGCCTATATGGATATATATATATATATATATATATATATATATACACGGTTGGTAATATGTTTTTCTATCTGTCAGTCTCACACTTTCTCTCTCACTCTCTATTTTTCTCTCTCTCTTTATATATATATATATATATATATATATATGTGCGTGTGTGTGTATGTGCCTGTGCATATAAATATGTGGAAGCAAATATATATATATATATATATATATATGTACGTACAGATGTATATGATTTCTTCCTCTTTTACACACACATATATATACGTGAGTAGGTATTTGCTTCTTCATATATATATATATATATATATATATATATATGTGTGTGTGTGTGTTTAGAGGGAGGAGAGGGGGAGAGGAAAAGTGAATCAGGCAGACAGAAAGTGGTTATAGTCTGTATATATTATATTGTCTATCGTCTATATATGTACATAAATGAAGAAATAAATCCGTACTCATCTACACACACACACACATATATATATATATATATATATATATATATATATATATATATATATATATATCAAGTATCCGTGTGCGTACGTATTTATGAAGTGTTAGCTTAAGTTTGTTTTATTTTTAAAAACCTTTGTTCAGATTGCAGAGAACATGACGCTGACTTTTGCCTAAGCTACGATTGTAAAATTCATCATGTTTTTCTAGACAAGAAATTTAGCGTTCCATTGCAGTTGTTCAATTTCGCAATCGTAAGAAAATTAAATACCAAAATTTAAAAAAAAAAAGGGAAACATTGAAAAACCAGACAATTATTTCATTTAACACATTCCATTCTTGTTTTCCCTGGGGGGAAAATACATTTGTGAAATGTTGACTTTCAAATTTGGGTTGGGGTTGGCTATCAGAATGAAAAAAAAAAAGTTAAGTTTATGAAAATGAAAAAAAAAAAAAAAAAATAAAGAAGGCCTGCTTCCGCGGTGCTGTAACGCTTTCCGTACGAATACAAAATACTTCCATTTTTTTTTTCAAATTAAATGACCGACCATTAAAGTAAAAATTAAAAAAAAAAACTTATTTTTTTTTAAATCTGTGTTATATCTTGTCCTCTAAATACGCGTTTTTTTTTTATTTAAATGACCCTTTCCCACCGGATCTGCAATGAAAAAAATATCCACAGTTCCTTTGTATCCAATTATCTAAATATCAATTTCTCATCTATATATGAAACTGTTTCATATAAAATGGCGGATTATAAATTAAGTAAAAAAGATATCACTGTTTTTGATTAACAATATTTGTAAAGAAAATACACCATAAGCTTACGATTTTTAAAAAATCTAGTTCAATCTTCGTATCTATCTGATAATCTAACTACCACTTTTGCTTTTCCGTTTAATGTGTCGAAAATTAGAGACAGCATTACATTGGAAATTGATATGTATGTGTGACGTAATAAGTAAAAGGTTATCGTAGTTGTGGCAATTTAACTGTAGCAGCCGCGTGACGGGGACAGAATTTAACGTCATTTGACTACACAATAAATGTTTCGGCCCCAAAATATATACGACACCCAAGCTCCGATGTGACAATTGCTATAGTAAATGAATACCAAAAATATGTGAATTCCGGGAAGGCGGCAGCGGCATGTAAAAATTATGATCATACACATGTGACGAAAAAAGGTTACTCTGACGGTATATTCTGTTGGCGTTTATAAGGACTACGATTGAAACTGGAGATTCTTTAGTGCAGATATGACATGCACAGATCTCGTTTCTCCCCTTTCTATTTGTTATGTGTTATCTGAGATGATGGTTTATGACAACAATGTAAAGAAGAGCTCATTTCGCATTGGCGATACGAAACATTTTCACTGAAACACTGGGTTGACATCCAGGTAATTAATTATCCCCCCACCACCACCACAACCACACACACCGTCAATTCCTGCTCCTACCAGATTTAAACTCCATTGAGCATAGACACCAAAATATATTCCCTGCAGACACACCCAACTAACATAACTCAATTATGAAGAGCCCTGGAACGTGTCTACATAGATATGACTTAAGTAACGATTCTAGAACCTTGGAGTCTTCATGCCATGTCGCAACGCCGCCATATTATAAGCAGAGAAAGACGAGTTACAGGTTATAAGGTAAATTTCGGTTTTATTTGAAGATTATTTCACATGATTTAGGTGATTTCACATTTAGATTATCAATTAGAAATAAGAAAGCATACATTAATAATATAATAGCTAATACTTCATTTCATTGCATTGTCATTTATCAAGATGTTTTAATGAAAACATCTTATCTTTATGAAACTCGTGTTTCTGAGATAGCAGAAACGTCTCAGTTTTGTT